>JAAAYG020015902.1:2678-13045 GCA_009936455.2 Tomocerus minor
ATAAGTACAATTTTGGATATTTTCATACATGCGATATTGGTGACCATAACTGAAAATCTACGGAGCGGTGGAGTGGTGGTGGAGGAATGGGTTGTGCCCCGGGTCCTGTGTCGCGGATAACAACTCTACACGTGGGACAGTAGTAACGAGTTCTTGTCCACGATTCACTATTAAAAGTTCCTCGGTAACAATCCACTAATGCAGCGATGGCACAGCAAAGATATTCACTCTTTTTTACATCACGCCTAATGATGGGTTGTCTCACAGCCCAGCAAAACGGACAGAGGGCATACGGTCCTCCAGGGTCTACACAATTAACCCAATTACAGTTTCATAAAGATGCAGGCAGGGTGTGTAGTATGCCAACAAAAAGTTTATGGTATATATGACATTTTGTAGGAGATCACTTAGTTGACATGAAAAATCAATGCAACATTATTTTTAACTCATTTCATCAAAAGTTGATTTGACAGACTAAAGATATTTTATGGACAAGATATTCTCATTTACAATGCAAGTACTTACTGCGTCCACGAATTAGGACTGGAGGATTAATTGGCGTCAAAGGTGGGAGTTCAGGCGGCACACCCCCAATAATACGAGTAGTATTATTGTTAGAATCTACGTCCATGTTTTTGTTTTGCTAAACGGTGAGTACGGATTTGTGAATTTACAGTTTACACTACAATTAATATATTACTTGCAGATTTGTTTCAAAAAATTAGTTATCCTACCGCTGGAGGAAGAAGTCTATTTCAACAACGTATGCGCAGATTAGTAATCTAACTGAAATGATTGAAAATGAAAGTAAATGCAGTTTCTGGAGATAGAGAGGTAACTACGGGAATCAATCAACAGACAAAGATCATGTTCATTTCAACACATTACTTTATTGATCAACTCTAATCGAAACACTTGCCTTCACCAGTCGTACATTCTACATAGCCACTTCATAACTACTAAATCAAATGCTGTTACAATACAAGTTCAAGAAATCAAGCTTGAGTTCATGGATTGCACACACTACTTAATGTGGTTGCTTACACATAACAATATCGCTTTAAATAAAACAATTATATTTGTAGGTATAGTATTTTAGCGCAGAAAGCAGAGCTTGCTTCGTCACTTAACACTCTTAAATGCCACGCTCATTCGGACTTTCGGACACATTTGAATCTCAATTTATACACAATTGACATGTTCTCTTCAGAACTGCCACTTCTCAAATCTCACATCCAAGTTCGTCAAACGGTTTTGTGTTGGATTTCATATTACATCTTATATTGTTGCAGGGTGCAGGAGAGCTATGTAAATTGCTCTGTATTTTCACGATTTGCATGTATAATTGTTTTGTCAGTAGATCTCTAAAGCTTATTAAAAACTCAGGATTTAACATAGCTTTTCAACTATTTGTCTATTTCTATCATAATGTATTTACTGTATTCAAACTGGATTTTTGATGTTTCCTGTCATCAAATAAATCGTTGGCTACTTAGTAAAAGCGCTCAACGGATTTTCCACATTAAAATATTATAAATATATATAATAGCTTGTCATTATTGGTTTGTCACTACATAGTAATAGAGCTCTGGATTACTTATGAGGACATTTTGTTAGTTATATATTAATGTTATTGTGTGTCAAGTTTCGTTGTCTTCTGTATATAAACATTCTGACGTTTTCCTCAATATCCGTATTTACAAAATTAGTCAGATACTTATTCACGTTCTCTTGTTTTCTATTTTAAAGTACAATTCTGTTAAAATGTCAAAAATTACAGTAATCTATGGGTTAATATTTCAGCACAACTTATTTGTATAATATTATAATAGCTACATTATATATCTCTAATAAACTCCTTCGTATTTACATATAATAATGTATAGGCAGATGTACTATTTATATATGAACTAAATAACCTTACAATTATCTAGATATTTTGATTAAACTATTAATTCTGTATTACAAATCATTTACTTTAAAAAATCAACTAGCAAATTTAAAGCTTAGGAATCTTCAATAGCAGCACAACTCCTGGATGATAAATTTATAATGAACTACTATTACATATAGGTTAAGAACTACTATTACATATAGGTTAAAAGACTATTAAAACATATTACAGGTATAAACAAACGTAGCTTTACAAATACCTACAAGCTAACTCTGCATTGCAAACTATGTTGCTTTTCAGTTTTCAAATAATCCATTATCTCACTCACACATGCATAACAGACATTTCAAATAGAATATACTTTTGATTTCATTAGTTTCAAATTTGTTTAAAATACGCCTTTAAGCATAGGGTCATGCAATGAGTTTTGACTAACAAAGCGTCCACCTTAACCTAAATACATTCGCTATTGCATCTATTATTAAAAATTATTTTTAGTTACCTAAATCTAAAAGATTAATGTAGAAATCTCATTTATGAAGCGGATATTACGATAGAATTGAGTTTTCTGTAAAAAGACTTTGTACAATAACTATTCAACAACTAAAAAGGTAAATACAAGGAGGAGCGGACTTTCTCCGACACGCACAATAAGAATTCGTGTCGGAGTGGCCATGTCCTTCCTCAACATAAATGTCAATTATACGGGCGACCTCACAGTTATTTTGACTTCCCCATCTCCAATCTTCTTCATAAAATTCCACGCTTCAGTTCTTGATTTGGACGATACGTTGACGTTGTTGATAGATGTGATGAGATCGCCCACTTTTAAATCACCACTTTTCTCAGCAGGTCCGCCTGTAACAAACAATTGACCATTAGAAATATACAAATAGCTTTTTTTTTATTTTTTTTTCATGGAATTGACTTGTAGGATTCATACCGATAAATATTTTCTTGACCGTTAGAGGTTTGTCACCGTGAATGGAGCCTTTTCCTCCTTCCAGGCTAAATCCAAGACCAGCTCCATCCTTAACCAGAATCACAGTTCTCAAAGGTCCCCATTTGTATGTACTATCCTCATCCTGGTCTAAAAGACCAGCGATTGTTGCGTTGAGCAATGGCTCAACAGCTCTATCCAGAGTTGCGCTCGTTTCTTCGATTGTTTGAAAACCGTTGGATGCTGTTCGGCCACGAGACACGACCAAAACAACTTCGGTTCTAGGTGCCTACACAAAGGAATAGTCCGTATTTAATCACAATTCAATATAATTCAGAACTAAGTAAGAAAATGTCGAAGTGAGTGCCTACCTTAAGTAAGTTCAAAGCATCGCGATGAGTTAATCCTTTTGTGCTTTTTCCATTTATGGACAAGATCCTGTCTCCTCGATGGACACGAGCGTCCCTATCTGCAATACTTCCGGTGAGCACCTTGTGCACCTGTATAATTAAAATGATTTCATGAGATCCTAGTTGGGAAATGCATGTTTAAAGTTTAGAGAAAGGCTTACAGTGATTTCTTTAGTTTCATAGTCAGCTCCACCAGCAAGAGTGATCCCAAGGCTACCACCCGCAAATTCACGATGAAGTATTACAACGGAAACTTCATGGGAAGGGGTTCCTGCCTCCTCTAAAGACTGATTTGCTTCATCAATCAATTGTTGCAGCTCCTAAATGAAGAATCAAGGGTTAATTAAATGCTCCCTCCATTTTAAATGTTGATGACAAGTGACAGTCATCTTTCTGAACTTTGATTTCGAAGTTTAAAATATGAGATTAAAAACCTGTGGAGAAATCAAACTGGTGGATGAAGCCAGAGATGTGATGCTTCCATACGGGTCTCTTGGAGCGGAAGAGACGAGACTGTTAACCGAGCCGTAAATACCGGCGGGTGTCGTGGCACTACTATCTTCGCTGGTAGTGCTGTCGAAAGAGGAAACTCGGAAGTGAGCTGACGGCAAACTCAATCCGGACGTTTCCTTTTTGTTTGTAGCACCATTGTCATCTCGGCCATAGGCGTTGACGGCAATCTCCGCTTTCTCAAATGCTTTGCGAATGTCATTGACGCTGACAGATCTTTTCGTAGCATTCATAGGTAACATTGGCTCAGTGGAAAGGCGGCTTCCATTGGAAGTGACATCACTTCGTCTCTTTTCAGCTGCCCACGCAATATCTGCTTCACGAGCAGGGTCAAGCATTTCGCTTTCATCTGGCATTGGATTCTTTACGATGGTTTCGCTTGCAACAATGGAAACAGGCTTAGGAGAAATATTTGGGCGCTGCTGATGGCGAGTAGAATTTTCCAGCAGTAAATCAGCGCTGTTTGTTTTTGTCAGGAGAGTTTTTGGAAGAAGTGCTGGGGGTGGGGACGTCAAGCGAGTCCTCAGTCCCACATTCGTTCCTGCACTGGAATTCTGAGGAGACAAATTCATTTTCTCCGGCACAGCATTGTGATTCTTAGCTGGGGGCAACGGTTTTCCATCCGCAGACATTTGTTGCCATTTCTCCGCCAAGGATTTGAAGTCATTTCGACCTCTGGGAATCACTTTGCTTCCAACGGACTTTTTGTTCAACGTATCTGTGCTGCTCTTCTCGATAATGCGCTCGATTTTCTTCTCCACAACTTCACTAGCGCAAGTGACGATTTTCGGGACGGATACTGCAGGCGTCAGCGTCGGTGGTGGCGCTTCGGGTTTCTGTGCCAGTAAATTGACGGCAGTCATGCTCTTGGAATATTTCTTTTCCAAAAGAGACCAGCGGTCTTCTGGTTTTGTGGTCACTGCACTTGATATTTGATTTTGACTTCCAACAGAGATGCTGCTGGAGAAGTCGGATTCATTTCCGGAGCTGCTTCGGTTTCTCGCCCGTCGATCAGCACTGTCAATTTGATCCACAGAGAGTTTCCTACTTGGCTCGATCGGCCTCTCAATTACTGTAGCCTCTGAATCTCTACGACTAAAATATCTGCTGCTGCTGCTCATGCTGTCGCTTCTTCCAGATCCGGGCAGCGCATCGCAAATTTCATTGATGTAGGCCATTTTCACTTCCATGTCGAAAATGGCTTGGAGTGGGGACTCTGTTAAATCAGGTAAAATCAAATCTCCCAAATCCACAGATGATTGCTGGGAGTGGGACGGTGGACTTTGTCGCTCAATTTCCTCGTCCACATCCACGTCCACGTAGACATCTTCCTCTTCTGTATCTGCCTTTGAATTTCTTCGACCGCCAATATTTATCCTTCCAGCCACGATCATGTGTTGTCTTCTTGGGTGGCTTTTGCTCACTTCCAACTCGGAGCAAGAGGATTCCGTGTCTTCAGCTTCAGCATCAGCGTATCCAGCCTCTTCCTCATCACTGCGTCTATTTTTTCCATTGCTGCTGGCACTGCTATGACCGTCGTCATTTCCACGTCCTCCTCCACTGCTGAATTTAGCGGATGTCAAGACATTCTTCCTGTTGATAGCCTCTACACTTGTGGGTTTAAGGACTCGCCATCCTTCATCAGAATTGGCGGAGTCATCTCCTTCCCCTTCGTTCATTTCGTGATTGCGATTATTATCATTGTTCATTTGTTGATCATGGTCTGGATCCGGAGTAGAGGAAGATTCTTCGGGAGTTGGAGAATTTCTTGGAGAAAGTCCGTGCGAAATGGACGAGCGACTTGAGCTGACAGCCGAGTCGTTGTCACTATCTTCCAATTTTCCGCCCTTTCCGTTGTATTTGCCATTCACTCCATTTGCGACAGGTTGATTTGTAGGTTTCTCCTTTGTCTCTTCAACAGGACTGTTTTGTGGGAGTAATTGCTGTTGCTTGTCAAAGCTGCTTTTCCTCACAGGCTTGTTGTTCATCTGTCCATTCTCAGCAGGAGGTGATGGGGATGAAAATTCAAAACTGGAGTCTGATCTTGGAGAGGTCAAACTCTCCAAGCTTTTTGGTTCTGGAGTGGGTGTGGCATTGGTAGTTGTATTTGTATTCATCAATGGTTTACTATTATAGTTATTCGAAGGAATACTACTGGTAATTGTGGGGGACATAGTCTTTGATTTCAGAGTTGGCGATGTGAGGGCGGATTGATACGGAGTCAAACTGCGTCTCTTAAAAGCGGGTGAATATTTGGGAAGAGCATTAGGGAATTTCCAGTCCGTGAAGTCAGACTCGATCTGACTGACGATAAGGCTACTATTTGTATTCGTACTATTATTACTACCACCTTTGGCACTGTTATTGTTACTATTCGAGTTTCGTCCGTTGAGTAAACGATTGAACGAGTTATTATGGTGATTCTCCTCTGATCCCGAAATCCCATCCACACTGTCCGCTCGGTGGCGGATGTGCGTGGTGGAGAGAGGAGGCTTGCCACTTGAATATTGTGGTGGAATGACGGCGTCCTTGCTGATAATTGTTGGCAGATCAACTACAGACATGGAAGCACTGTTTGCTTTTAAATTCGGAGCAATCGTTTGGTCGGCAGATTTAGGGACATCGGGAATGACGAGGCCTCGGAGCTTTGTCATGCACTTTCTTCTCTGTTCCATCATAGAAGAGGTGGACAAAGGTCTGGAGCCCGCCGTCGGATTTCCGTAGCGATATGAAGACACACTTTGATTCTGGTAACTGTTCTCTGTCCCGCCGCCAACGTCAATCATGCTTTGTGATCTTTCGTGCAAGTTAGTGGCGGGTGGGGCAGTGCTGTGTAGCGTTTCGTAGAACGCGTTCGTTTTGCTCATCATTCGGTTGACATCCATTGAATTCTTGCGGGTGGGGAGCGTGGACGAGGCGGATGCGGGCAAGTCGATCGAACTGCGGTTGATTTTGTTCATCGCGCTCATTCCGTTTGTGCTAACTGCGGCGTTGTTGCTGCTATTTCCATTGGGTACTGACATCCCGACTCCTGACAGGAGATTCTCAGAGCTTCTGCTGGTGATGCCATTACTCCGGGGAAGACTAGATGTTGCTGTTATTGGTTTTGTAAAAATTGGCTCTCCGGACTCTTCGGTGCTGGAACTCCGGCTGGAAAACATGGCAATTTTGTCGCGGACACTTTTCTTGCTTGGCTCTTGTGTCTTGGCTCCATTCATTTTTTGTGATGTAAAGCTATTGGTTGAACTTAAATTACTGCTAGCACTCATACTACTACTGTTAGTCTTCCCTTGCTGCTGCTCGAACAATTTCTTACGATCTTCCACGCTGCTGCGACGGGCTAAGTGCGTTTTCGGTGGTAAGGGCGGCACGGATGCGGGAAGAGGCGGAGGAAGGGACGAATCCAAGTCTTCTCTGGGGGGTTCCGTGATTGGCAAAGGCGGAGGGGGAGGACTCCCGATTTTCGTCGAGATTTTGATGTCCTTGATATTGAACTCACTTCGGAACAGTTTCTTATTGTCGTATTTGGATTTCAGAGTTTGCTCGTCGGCCCAACTGTTAGGGAATTCGTCACCATCAGGCGGCAACCGAGAGAATGTGGGTGGAATGAAGTGCAACAAATCCGCAGAGCTATCCATGTTGTTGCTGTCAGGGGAGTCTGGCGGGAGGGAGTCTGGGACTGGTGCTCTCTCGTCTACTGAAGAACCTGTAACACAAATAAACATTTGATTTAGTCCATGTTTAAAATCATCCCTTAAGTGTGCTATAATTATACGCTTTGTTTGCCAACTTGATTACTGTTACATTACATAATGATACTTATACATATACATGCGTTTGCGTACACCCATATACCACGAAAAAATGACGAGAACCTTGTCATTTCCAAGAATTAAATTATTACAGGATACTAAAACCAAAGCTACAGCTTTCAGATTACACAGTCAAAATTCGTTCTGTTATCAAACAGATTAAAATGCCATTTCCAAAACTCTGTAGTAAAATCCTTCAGTTTAATGTGATTGCGAAATTGCAGAAAATAACTGTAAATGCATTGGCATTCCTAAATAATGCCTGCTTGATGCTCGTCATCCAGTAAAAATAGAAACATTTCACGTAATATAGACTGTTAAATTCGCTTTCAGCGCAATAAATGCTTTAGTTTATCTCAATGCAATGCTGTGTTAGATTGTTTGATAATTTGTTAAATAGCAAATATGCCGACACATTAACGAATTAAACACCTAAGGTACCAATAAAAACGTTGCGAAACAATTTATTGACACCAGCATGAATGTGTATCATTGATGCACAGGTACTTTATACAACTACGACTCTGTATTTCGCCATATAACTTTGAATTCACATATAAATAACAATTCCTAAAGTGTTCATCAATAAAAGCCCAATTTTAAGCACCGTCGATAAGAGACAAAGGCTGTAAATCACTAAATACCTTAAACTATTCAAATTAGAACAGCTCATTGCGATGTAGTTGCTTAAGAACATAAAAATAGATTCAATAGTATTTACATGGCCGAATGTTACAAAATGCATTGAGATATCACTCTAGTATAGTTAAAAGTGGATAGGATTATTCGCAAAAGGGTTATTACTATTCTGCTTTTAATTCAATAGCAAATAAATATGATAGGAGTATTGAGAAAAAATACGTTTTTCATACTCTCACTCATTCTCTTTGTATGCCTGAAAGTTCTGAGTGGAATGAAATGAAACTCTGTGTAGCTGAATTTAACATAGAGACTACAAGCCTACATTATCGGTAGTACCTATATCTTTATGGCACATCAAAAGTGAATTTGAACAGAGTTGAATTCGTCATGAAGAAATTGATTGACAGCCGGAAAACAGAATAGCATTAATACTATATGGGGCTAACTAAGGAAAAGCAAGGCTGATAGTGTAGCAAGGTAATAATGCTCGTATGTAATAACAAGTGTGATTTACTATAATGATACAAGATTACGTAGAGCACAGCAAAGCATAATAAAGGCAAACTCAAGCGGATAAAACGGCTGAACTAACTTTTCCTTTAATAATGGCATGGAACCAAAAGGACTTATTACAATTAATGAATGAATACTAAATACACACATCAAAGTCAGATGAAGTGAAGACTAGTACAAAGGCTGTAACTCTTTCGTGGCTCGTCTGCGGTGATTCTAACACAATTGCACCGCATGGTCATTTAGCTACTCCCAACGGTTTTGTGATTTCTATAGATTGAGACCCCATATGGAAAAACAAGGAAAAATAATGGCGAGGCAAGTAGTCTGACCAAACACTTGAATAGCACACAGATAACAATGATTTCAGACGAAAGGCAACTCGCACTCACATTTTCAATGTTTTCCCCTTTTCCCCATTTATTCCACATATTTTTCTTTGGCTGATCCCTATCCTGTATAGGGAGGGAGGTACACACACACATGCAGATGCTGTATGTGTGCATATTCTGTAATATCCCTTCACAAACAAATAAAATAAATAGGCCAATCTGTCAAAGTGTTTTGCCGCAAAAGAGAGAAACTGAAAGTGAAAACAAATTGAGTTAGTTTGGCGTTAACTCAGCATGGAACCGTTCTTTCCTTTGTGTCTCACTACAAATTGTAGTCACTCAACTCGATAAATACCTTTTCAGCTCCAACTGAACAAATCAGAAATCTTTTTCGCATATAAAGCCCTTAGACTCAATATTATGCATTATAAACACCATTTGTCGAATGCAACTATGAATGAATGCCAAAAAGCTAGACCTTTCAAAAGCACTAACTTTATTGTTAGATTGTATTACGCTCTACACATTCCTCATCACACCACATCCTATGCTGTATCCCATACATGTTCAAAATTTGCAAAGAGTAATGCTTCATTCCCGTGAATTGAGCTGACAAACATTTCTAAGTATATTTGTGACTGCTATGTAACTTGAGTTAGCTTATACTTTTCCCATGTTTACAGAATTTTGTTATTTTTATGTACACAATTTGTACAAGGCCAAGAATATAATTCGCGAGATGATGGATTGCAGAAAAATATTTTGTTTGAAAACTTTTTCGAAAGGTAATAAACAAAGATCAAATTTATTCATCACTTACTTTTGAGAATGTTTAGTATCAACTTTGTCGAGTGCAACATAATGAAGACGTTGTTTGTGCGCTGGAGTTGACAACAGATGCTCTTTATTGTACTTTGTGTGTAAGACAAAGAATATATGATAGTGCTTAGGTTGTCAGAAAATTGGATTTGAATTCATAAGGAGCATCCTCGAATAAATAATGTGCATCATGGCTACTACGTGAGGTTGAGACGAGTTGAGAAGTTTGGAGGCAAATAAATGGGCTGACTAATTAAAAATTGTATTTCCCATTTCAGAATCCCATTAAAGTGTTGAGTAGCAGGGAAATATTATTAATTCAAGACGGAGTCTTTAGATTCTAAAGCACTTCTTATTAGGCAGTCACTACTAGTACTTTTGCCTTCCTCATCTCCGTGCTATATGAAACAACAACACTCATCTTCCTCTTTTTCAAAAGTTTCATTCTAGGGCAAATGAAGAGGCGGATAAAGAGAGGTGAAACGAGAAATTATG
>JAAAYG020015935.1:0-20859 GCA_009936455.2 Tomocerus minor
TATATAAAAAAACATTTACTAAAACTTCATGTTTACTTAAAACGTGAAAAATTGAAAAAAGTGTTCCAACACATTTGGTTCATGAAATCCTGAGCACATGAAACGGCTAAATCCGAAGTTTCAAAACTGTCGGAGTGACCATCAAAAAGTTTAAATAAACAAATTTCCGGCGTATGGTTATTAGCCCAAAATTTCCCTTCAACGGGCTAAATGCTGAGAAATATTCTTTAACATGTTTAAATGGCTCGTTGGAGCGAGAATGTAGTATACGTACTACGTACAAACATGTATGTGCAAATTATCTGGCTCAACAACTATCTCCTTTCCAACATCAAAGTACACGAGTAATACTTTGCTTTACTTGCACTTGGAGAGTTGTTGGAGCTGAAGGAGGTGCTGCTGGGGACTCAGATCCTGTTCCAATAAAATCTCAGTCGAAAGTGCTCTCTTCAAATCTTTTTCAATTAAAGATTGTAATTGTAACTTAAATGTATTTTTTGTTTGTTATAAATATTATTTTGGGGCAAAATTGACAGAACTGCTAGATTTACATACATTTAATTTTTGGAAGATTTTTCAGTAGTAGTAGTCTTGGAATGGTGTATGTGTAAAAAGTAGAAACATTTTTTGATGAGCACAGTTGACTGTTTGGTGCAGTTGATAGACACTGTAGTTTGATCCGAATTATAATAATTAGCAGATTGGAAATATCTTTCAACTTTCTTTAAAGCTAATTAAGAGGAAAACATTTGATATATTTTTAAATCAGTAATTGAGTTTAAAAAATATAGCAATTTAATTCAATCATTGTTTAATGAATTTTCAGTTTTCCAAAGTCTAAGGAGCCATGACGTGTTGCAATTGTACCAAATACGGCGGACCAATATTTATAAACGGCTTTTTTGGGGACGCCGTATTCAGGTCAAGTCAATGTGTCTCCACAATTTCTAGACGACTGTGCGATGGATTGGATATCAAAACGGAGGTTAATGAGCTGGGCGAGGAATTGGTGGTGTACCCAATGATTCGAATAGGAGACAAGGGACACGAGGAAAAATATCAAATGAGGATTTTAGAGTATGCCATCCAAGGGTGTACTGAGTTTAACACCGGCCAGTATGAAGTTGTTTTCGGATCGGGTTTCCTTGATGACATGGATATTACATTTGACAATTCTTTGGCAATAGCATCGTCACCCATATTCGGAGACCTTTACTTGAACTGCGACAGCGAAAACACATTTTGTAAGTGCAATAATTATTTCCATCAATGTTTGTTAATCGAGGGATAAATAAATATTTGTTTTCCCATTTACTAAATGTGAAATTTTATTCCAAACAAACAGTGCGCAGTGATTTTCGAAGTACGGATTATGAGCGCAATCTTGACGGACGAGTTATACTTCTTTTTGACATGGATTGCTTTGAAGTACAAGTCCATGAGAAACCTCATCAAATAGGGCACCCAAGAGTTGTCGTCAATTCTTCCGACAGGTATCGAATTTACTTTAAATAATATTTTCTATTAATAAATAATTAATGGAATGCCAATCAATTAAAAATTACTCTATAAAATGATTGTATATTAATCGGTATAAATTCTGCGCTGGGATTTGACGTACGGCCAAAGGCCGTCCGTCCCCGGCGCGGGTTTTATACTGATTAATAATAATTATACTAAGGTTTTTTCAAGGCTGGAAAATCTTCGAGGTAAGGGCGTCACAGACTGCCCGCGTAAATACCTGATGTATAATTACAATTTGCTTTTGTTGTTTTGTCTATTTATGGGTTTACAAGTAGCCTCTGTGGCTTCAAGTGCCTAGTAATAATTTAATGACTGCTTCGTAGTCGAACTTGTCTTAAGACACAGTAATATGATATAAACAAGTATATAACTATAAATAACTATGTAATTTCAATAGAAATATTCAGCGTAAAAGGCTGGCAATCTTCAAAACATTTCGTAAACTTTAAAGTGAACTAATTACTTAAATGCAAGTTTTATTTGATACATGATTACTTGAAATCTATCAAAATTAATGACTAAATATATCCGTTCATTCTATATTTATATAAATTACGGTACATGGGTTATTAATTATTAATTGCGTGGAAATTAGTTTTTGTCTTTTTTTTTGAAGTTGAAAGATAAGATGTCTTTTAAAAAATGTTTTATAGAACGTTGCCTGTTTTGATTATTCCCTAAGTTCAGGGCGAGGATTTCTTTAATAATATTTTAGTCACTTGCCAGTTATCAAAGTATTTTTTTAAATTATTTTGGTTTTGTTACATTTCATTTTGTAAAGTTTTCTACAGTAATTTAAAAACATTTCGTTCGTTTCATAGAGTACTTGCTGTAAGTTATGAGGCAAAGCTGGAAGGAATTAGTCGCCAAACGACACCGTATTTGAGGGACGCCTTAAATATCTACCCGGATTTGATTATCATACGTGTTCCTATTCGTAAGAGTAAGTTTAAACGAGGCCGACCTCGTCCTGACACAAGAATTGCAAGATTGGCCACTGCAAGAATTATGAATGCTATCAAGAGCGCAATCCCAGAATCTTCTATCTTCGAATTATCTTCAGGCGACGAGTTTTACGTGGATATCACGGCCTATGTCAACCAACAACAAGACGAGGAAAGTTTGCTCACCCAAATGGATGGACTGTGGTCTAAGACGTTTCTATACAACGGTGCAGTAATCGGAGCACCGACCGACAATTATGTTCAATATAGGCTGAAGACTTTGAACAGGAAGAAAAGATATTCACCTCTGGACTGGCAAGAGATTCGGTTGATTTATGGCTCAACTGTCGCGTCTTCGGTAGTACAAGAAATCTTGGATCAAACTGGTTACCAATCTTCAGTCGGAGTTGGCTCGAAAAAATTAATTGCTAAAATGGCTTCTGGGATCCACAAACCTGGATCCATTACAATATTTGCACCTTCGGGTCTGAAAAAATTTGCGCCTTTTGTCAAGATGGAAGATATTCCAGGCCTGGGTGGCAAAACCGGAGCCTTAATAAAGGACATCTTGGGTGTCACAGATATGGAAGACATGCAGAATGTATCCTTTGAAGATCTTACAGATATTGTGAGTGAGAAAAAAGCAACGGAGATCTTAAACAACGCCTTTGGAGTTGATGATGAATCTGTGGAGCAAAAAGAATCTTTTCAGACCTCCAGTACGACTCGAAAGTTACATGGTAAATATTTGTATATTAATAGCAGAAATAACATCAAGGTCACTGTACCAGTCGATTAGATATTTTATTATCTCGATAAAGTTCGGCATTAAAGGGAATTCAAAATGCGAATTATGGTTATCAGGCAAATATTTCCCTTACAATAAGACAATTAGCTATATTGTTCTAGTCCTTTCAGTGAAACTAAAAATTGATCTTGAATTATTAAAAGGGCAAAATATTGACCATATTTTACACGAGAATGCTAAACATTTTTCCCCCTATTTCGTCAAGGATTTTTATACACTAGGATTATATGGTAAGCCCCAAAAAACCCTAACTATAACGAGCAGGCTGCAGATAGATTTCGAATTTACCCTAACTACCTACTTAAAGTTACTAGGAGCTATGATAGCAAAGATACTGGAGATCACAGACATTTCCAAATACAACGACGTAATTTAGGGTTAGGATAGGTAATTCGAATTTTTATTTGCAGAATATATTTACTGGACTTAACTTAAGTATATTAAATTGAGCCTAACAGATGATTTTTAATTCAGATTTCGATGTATATTTATTGGAGTTGATATTCTATTTCAGGACACAACTTCAGCGTGGCACAAATGAAGAACATACTCCAAGAGCAAATTGTCGAGTCTTTGGAGAATTGGGAGCTTGAAATGAATCAGAATTCTCGTATTCCAAAGAAAATTAAAATGAATATCACCGTAAGCGAGGGGGAAAATTTTCATTCCACTGTGGTGCTGGGCAATGGAGAAACTTTGCCAAACGAAAAACAACTGCTTGAATGGTTATGTGCAGCCAGTAAGCCTTCCTTTTCGATATGGGACAGCGATTCTGGAGTTGAAAATCTTCAAATTATTGCCAACTTTTGATGTCATAAACTTCAAATATTTACTATTCTTGTTTTGTTTACTGTTCTGGAAAATATGAAATCTAATGTCTCCATTGATAGAATGCTTTTTTGTGCGCAATATAATCTTGTCACCAACTTTGGACTTAGCATAGCTTTGTATTTTTGATTTACATTGTACTAATATTTTATTGGAATTAGAAAAACATATTTTTGAAGATTAAAAATTGTAATAGTTAAATCACCACGATTATTAAGTCTTTTTCATGAATTTCCACTCACAAAATCATTAATTTTCATTTTAATAATTTTCGACAACGCTCTGCAAGAAAAAATGAATAAGAAAATTTTAGCCAAGATTTGACTACTAAGATTTGCCGTAAACTCCGAATTAATTCCAATAGGAAACTATAGTTTCATAAACCTTTCTTCTCAAGAAAATCGAAATTGTTCACCCACGGCCTAACTATATCTTTTACGGCATTTTTGAATTTATTTTCCGCGTATTCAATTTTAATATGCTAATGGTATGGTGCGGAGTTTACGGTAGATTATAAAGTAATCCATTTTCAAAATGCATCTTCTTTTTTGAGGGAGCTAATCGAAAAGGGTCGAAGATGTTACTACTACAATAATAACACATTGTAGCCATTTTCTGGTCATTTTCTTCGTCGTCATTCTTTCCTTTGAGAAAAGTCTTTGAATTTGATTTGTAAAAAGAACTTTTATTCGTTCCAATAACCTGGTAGTCCATAAAAGATTCACACTATTAAACTAAATCAAATGATTATCTTCAATAAAGCAATGTAGCAAACTGTCACTATTTGCAACTTGTTAGGTAGCTTCGGTACAAAATCCATCCCCGATTTCACCCTTATTTCAAAATGCGATATTCCAAAATATAAATTTGTCCCTATAGCTATAATTGCTTTACATATCGATTGGAATATATCCAAACTACTATCAGAAAACAAAAAACCTTTCAAAATAGGTAGTACACAATAATGTGATATTACTGCTCAAAGCCCAAAAAATTGGGTTTGGAGTTGATCAGTTCAGAAAGTAATGCGAATTGCTCACTTTTCCCATGCGACTATCAAAGTGGGATAGTAAATGGGAAAATGCTATATATTTCGATATAAAACCCAGCATTCAGTGTTATATTTCAAAGGAAACTAATAAAGTACACAGAATCATAGACAAAATCTAAATTTTCTAAGAAATAAACAAGCCCCAATATGGACCGGGTTTGCCTATCCTATCCATCGCTATTTTCTTTAAAATTTTGATTTAACAAGGAGCGTTGGGTGTCAGATGGGTTGCACGTCGGGCGTCGAGCTTGGTATTTGTACAAGCACGGCCCATATTGGGGTTTGTCTATTTCTTTTTAGGTTAGGTTCGTCCACAATTTACACATGGTGGGGCGAGGAGGTAAGCAAAAAAATAATATACATTTTAGGTGGGTGCTCCACCTCAGCCCTACCTGCTCCACCCCCTCAGTGGTGCGCTCCACCTCCTCATTGACCCCACCTCATGGAACCTCTGCCTTTAACCTTTTTGCGTGTCATTTATGACAGCATTTAAAGTGTGCTTCGAAATATATTTTATGTCATAATACTGCATATCTGCAACATCAACGCTTCTGCATCCTTATTCATTGCCAATTAAGCCCCATGTAGTAAAATTATTTGTATGCAGAGTAGACTATATCACACATGCAGCTTTAAGAAGAAAATATTTTTGTGACCGCCTCCTAAGCGAGTGGCTTAATGGAAAATGTTTAATTTAAACATATATGCCAAATGTTGTTTTCTTTAATCTCTACTATGTTTACAAGGCTACTGTGTTATGGTTATAGTCATATACTGGATATAGTGGATATAGTCATGGTTATATATTTTATAATGATGAGTAACATGTAAATCATAAATCATCTAAAATACTTATGGTACTTTAAGTGCACCCTTAGATAATAGTATAGAAGAACACTGCAGGAATCATAAAATTCCATGAAGTGTCATGAGTGTACCCTTTGCTATCAACTAAGAATAGCTTGAACTAGAAAAGGTACAAGCGAGCCCATTGGCAAAGCTTAGCTGTAAACTTACTCCTGGACCTGGTATATATACCAAGAGTCCCTTTACAGCAGATACACTCTCCAACACACCGTCACTCTGCCCTGAAGTACTCTGGTGCTGTCTGACTTTACTCTGTTAATACTTACGGTTGCCTTAAAGTGCTCAATAAACTTACGTGCTGTTTTTTTAAATACAGTCGTGATTATTGGAATATTCATCAACATCACATTTTAAAATTTCATTTTGCAGCAATACTTTGGCGATGCCTTAAAAATATTCATGAAAAAGCACCACTTTCATTTCTATAACAGGCTGATTGTGATTTGTGATAAAGGAACTAATAATATACGGTACTAATATACGATATGCAAAAATTTAGTACAAAACAACGCAACGGTAGCTTCCTGACAGTTGTTCACAAGCCGCAACTGGACAAATATTAAATTTTAAGTTTTTTTTCTGTACCGCATCGCATCATGTCCAACCAATAATTTTTATTTCTTATAAAAGTGTTATTTTTATGTTTTAGGTCACTTTTATTCAAGACAATGGCTGCTAATACGGGGACTTCTGATGATGATAATTGGGGAACTAAATTGTTTCGTCAAAATATGGTTACAAAAATGTTAGTTGAATTTTTGAAAAAAATCGACGAGTCTCTTGATTGTTTTTTCTGATTACGGATGGTCAGGCTATACCTTGCAAGACCCTAAATGTAGATTTAAATTGAATTAATATTCAAAATAGCCAGCAAGCCTGTTAAATGTTTTCCCAATAATTGTAACGCAAAGCCCTTCTAGCAAAGTCTTTTTGTTAATCATTGAAATTATACATTCTGTAGCTAATAGAAATTAATAGCTATCTAAGCACCTTTTTTTTAAGTGTCTAAATAGTTAAAATATTTTTTCAGTGTAATTACTTTTAGTAAATTGAATAAAGTATTTATAAATATCTAATAGGTATTATAATATTTTTTAGTATTCAGAGTAGCTACCGATATTTAGTATTATATTTTAGGCAGGGTATTAGTCTATTGATTTGATTCTTTTATTTCGTTTATTGACACTCCTGCGTGGTAATAAGCATTGCAGTAAATTTCAAAAACAACTCTAATATATACAATGCAGGCCTAATGTAATCCTATATATCAACAAATCCAATCCGTAGCTTTCAAATAGTGTAGCGACATTTAATTGTAATTATGTTTAAAGTAAAGGACCATTCATTCGATGGCTAGATAGTCTTGCATTCTGTATTTTTAACATTATATCATATTATTATTAGTACTAGGAAATAATAGTCATAGGAATAATAAAGAAATTCTCTAAATGTTTGATGTCTAATCAATATAAAATATAATTACTTTTGACTTGTTTTACAGCAATGACGCAATCCTTCAGTCCAGTGCACCGCCAAAGAAAACTGCTGTTGAATTTGAGTCTGCTTTTTTTTCAGAAGCAACATCTAAAGTAAGTTTATTCACTGCTACTATTCTAACTTTTCCCAAAAACAGTTAAATAAAAATCTTCCTGTCATTTATCCAACTAATATAATGTTGTAAGATCAGCAGGGCTCTAGACTAGATTATTAGACCTCGAAGTCCTAAACAGAGAATAGTCTTTGGAAGAAATCCTGTGCAAATAGTTCTTCAAAAATCGTTAAAAATTAAAAATAGCCTATGCAAAAGACCTTCGTTTCCTTCGTCCGTTCGGTTCCATTTCAAACATTTTTCGGGCTCGTTATAATGAGGAATTGTATTTATTGTTTTTGGTCCTCATAAATTTTCAAGTAAATATGTATGTAAGGAATAAAAAGCAAATCAGGTTATATTCTAAGATTTCATCCAAGTCAATAAGCCAAGAAATCACTCTCTGCAACTGCAAACTACATTTGCAACTTTGTGGTTCGCGAACCACAAGTCACTCATAAGGTCATAAGTGATCAAAAGTAACCAATCGAACTCGGTCCACTTTGCGTTTCGTTCGGTAGATTTTTTTCAAAGTGCAGATTCGGTTCGATGAAGTTTTTACAAATCCTTTTGGTTTGGTTCCGACATTGATATTTCGGTTCGGCTCGCTGAATTTTAGCATAGCTAGCCGTTTTTGGTCCCGAACCATGAGTGGCTAGGTAAGGTCAAATTTTGTTAACATACTGGTGGCGAACTTTGTCAAAACTGGTTGATTCGGTTCGATTCGGTCAAAATATTTGGGAGCCATTATTTCGATTTGGTTGGTTCTACAAGGTGAAGTTCCAAATGTTCTGCAAAATCATATAGTGTTATAAGTCGTGTATTAAATTACGACTATTTTATCTATTAATTACTATTTATTTATATTTTAATTAAAGATGCGTAAATTAAAAACCCATTCCTTGATGTTTTTCAGGATCAATATTTATACTGTATGGATCTTCTGATTAAGCATATAAATAACTTGAAGCCAGAGGGTCCTAAAGCGGTCATGATGGATCCCATCAAGGGAATGGCGATGATGAATCAGACCTACTTTGGTTCACACACTTCGAAATAACAATCCTGATTGAATAATTTGGGACAAATATTGCAACTATAAAAATGTTTTGCAACTTATCATGTTTCCAATTAGCTTACAAGGGAGACCTTTACATTAAACTCCAACTCAAGCACCCCATTAACCTTTTCCGGCTAAATTCGGGTCGCTGATTTCAAAAATGGAATAATTCGTTAACCTTCGTTCATATCTCTTACTACATTTGCTGTTCAATGTAACCCGTGGAAAATATTTTAACTCCTGAAAACTTTTCCCGATAAAAAGCGGAAAGATTTGAAGATTTTTTTCGAATTGTTCGTTTTGATTTTAAGAACACACAAACTATCATTTTGATTAATAATTACAGCATTCCTAATTATTTTTATTAATTGTAAATCAATTTTCATATACATATATTTCAAAAATACAAAAACGCAACTACTGATTGCCTAGCTGATATCAGTAATAAAATATCCACACTATTTTTAATAAATTGTGCACCGATAGCAACAATAAAAATTATAAGATTGAGTAAACACAGTTTAAATTCCTCTCTGAATCGATGGCATGTGTCAGCGTTTTAAGCTAAAAATAGGTTAAAAAAACAATTGGTCGCACACATTTATATTTTGTAATTTATAAGTTACTGGCTATGGACTTGCATCAAATGGTTAACAAAGATAGTAAATACTTTTGTAAGAAAACTAAATTCAAAAGTAGCGATACATTACATGTACATGTATATAATTATATTTTATTTAGTAGTGAATGTTTATGAATCAAAATCATATTGCGCAGCCCCTGAGCAATCATCCGTTGCTTCTTGACTAGGAAACATAATATAAGAGTGTATTAGATATTATACTGTAGTGTTTTAACATTTTCTTGGCTTTTAGTCCTGCATTTTCAACCAAAAGCTAAAATTTATGAGAATTTACAGTTTTCAAATTACAGGACACAGGGTTGATGCTTTTAATAATTTCAATCTGCAACAATGACACAATCTTTCGAATATTCCAAAGCAGGGTGTAAACGCTTATAATGTCTCTTAACATCGTCTTGAATTTTGAACTTATGTCCACATTCTCTACAATTAAAGGACGCTGCATGTCTACCATGGCGTCTTATCTGATGTTCATATAGATAACTTAGTCGTGCAGAAGCATAGTCACATTTTTCACAACGAAACGGTTTCTCTCCTGTGTGAATTCTTACATGATGTACAAAGTTTGCTGTTTTACTGAATACTTTAGGACAGTAGGTACATTTCAATTGAGCTCCTTCCTTGCGATGCAGTCGATGATGATTTGAAAGGAGGATAGAATTATTAAAAGATTCTGGGCAGAAGACACATTGGTATTTCTCTTCTTGATCATGACTCTTTTTATCTACAATCATTCTGCCTTGAAGTTTAACACTCTTTTTATACAAATTGAATTTATGTGCGTTTCCTTTCGTTTTATATCTTTTTGCCTTTGAAACATTTTGGCTTCTCAGTCTCTGTCGGAGTGGAAAGGTGGAATTACGTGACCCACTTGTTGGAATAGAAGTCAATGGGGGCGATTTTAGTTTTCCTCCCCTAAAAGTCAAATCAAAAATTTTAGATTTGATCCTTTATTACACTTTTTTTTAATAAAGCAATGCCCATGACCGTCAACTCATTTCGTTTAATTTTAAATTAAAAAGCAGAAATTTACACTAGAACTACCATTGCTCATTTGACGAAAGTTGTCGAACAGATCTTCGGATATTTTCAGTCCCAACAGGCTTTGCCCTCTCCTTCAATGGCTCTTCGTCAGCAGCTGTGTCTTGTGAATCTCCAAGAGGAATTTGTAATTCTGCAAATATAAAATGGAATATTTTGAGAAACTAAACAAATTATTTTTGAAAGTAAATTGAATTCAACTTTACGCTTATAAAATTCTACAACAAAAATAAGCAACGATAAAAAAGTCCCTATACTTCGGAGATGTATTATTGGAGTTCCCAATATGGTCGCCACAGATTCGCTGGTACTTGCTTCGACTTCTGAATTAGCTAGAACTTTGTGTTCAATAATCAATTCAGAATCTGTAACGTAAGGCGAATTATAAGCAAATGTTGCCTGCTCATTAAAAATAGCCCCTTCTTCAATGCACATCTCAGAGTTGTTCTCGAAAAGATTTCCGTTATTTATTTCTGAATCTAAATCCACGTTATTGACATTGTTTATGTTGAAATCTGGGACATGTACCTCATTTTCACTATTTTCGATAGAAATGTTTTCTGATTTTAACTGTTGGGAAATTTGTAATGACGAAACATGAGAATTAAATACTGTCGTAGATTTATTCCAAGCATCGCAATTTGGAAGACCAGAAACATCAAATTCGATTAGTTGCTTTCCGAGAGTTTCTGTGCTTTTTGACGCTTTTCCCCGACGGTGGAGGATTTCCAAAGAAAACATGAACGCCAAATCGGACATGCTCTTTTGGATGAATTCCATTTCTTCGGAAAAAGTGACAAGCTCCATTGCTGATCCATAGCATCTTGAACAGAATGACTCACTAGCTGATCCACTCGGCAATTCTTGCGTGAGTGAAGAATGCAAATATTTGAAACAGAGATCGGGAAGTTTCGGGTTGTAACCGAGGCCATTTACTTCCTCATATTCACTGAAACACAGTTGACAGTTTTTAAGGGTAGGATCTTTGCTTGTGTCAGCAGTGTATCTTGTTACTGACGCGGTAGAAAACATTATTTCAATGATTGCGTTGATAAAGGATGTTAAAGAAAGCTGCCCATTCAAATATTCGTTTATTTTATCACTGCTTTAAATCGATTTATTTCGTCAAATAAGTATTCCCAGTCTAATCACCGCGTCGCATTGTTGGTTGGTTGGTATTACGAAAGCTAAAGAGCTGCAATCTACAATTTAAAGAAATATAAAGATATAATTTATGAATTGGAATACAAAACTTATTTGTTGTATTAGTTATGATGGTATTTTATAAAATTAAGTTCTATAGTTTATAAAACTGTGTTTATCACTAAAACATCTCTTGAGTTTGAATTCCGCACTGTTGTGACGAATAGTCAATTTTAGGTGTGTTTATCAAGTATTCAATAACAACGACGGTATTTAATAAATAAAAAACAGCACGTAAGTTTTATTTACTTCAAGGGTTCAGTAAGATATAAACAAGGAATCAGTAAAATATGAACAGAGTGAACAAGTCAGAGAGCAAGAGCACTTCTGGGCAGAGTGACGGTGTGTTGGAGAGTGTAATTAATTAAGACGGACCCTTCGTATTTTTATACAAGGTTCCTGAGTATCCTGGATAAGTTGAACTTCAAGCTTAGCCAATGGTTTGGCTTGTATCCTTACTGGGTCGACCTAGCGTAACTTTCGATTCTTGGTTGATTGTAAAAGGGTACATGACGATTCAAAAGTTCCCAAGAATACATTACTAATACTAAGGGTACACTCCACAGGTTCACCTTTTCAGGCCATCTTCACATCACCTCACGAAGAATCTGAATATTAATACAGCAAACTTAGAAATTGTGTTTAATACATCTCTGTAGTTTGAATCCCGCACTCTATACTTTCACACACTTCGAAATAACAATCCTAACTGAATAATTTGGGACAAATATTGCAACTACAAAAAATGTTTTTCATCTTATCATATTTCCAATTAGCTTACAAGGGAGACCTTCACATTAAACTCCAACCCAGGCACCACATAAACCTTTTCCGGCTAAATTCGGGTCGCTGATTTCAAAAATGGAATAATTCGTCTGCAGAAAACAGTTTTACCTTCGTTCATATCTCTTACTACATTTGCCAATACATCAATGTAACCAATTTTTATGAGTAATTACAGGGGTGTCAGAATTAATATTCATTTTGCACTTCAGCAGGAAATATACGTGTGATTTACATTGGGAAATCAAAAACGGACAGACAATCGCAAAAACGAATAAACAGTTATAAAACGGAATCTAAACGTTAATAAGTTGAGGTACCAAATAAAGCTAATTGGTAACTTCCGTTTTTTCGGAGCATAATTCCAAAACCTATGGCTTTTGCAGATGCGTTCTTCCATTTTTAAAATAAGGATCCGAATTTACCGGGAAACGGTTTATAGGATACCTGAAGGCGAGCTTTTTGTAAACGGTCTCCCTTGTTAATTAGATATTTCTAAATTCAAATTCAAATATTTTATGCCATTTTTCAAAGTTATTATTCCAAATTACGGATTTCACTTTACAGACTTTAAGTTTCCCGTGGACAATATTTTAACTCCTGAAAGCTTTTCCCGATAAAAAGCGGACAGAAGGTTTGAAGATTTTTTTCGAATTGTTCGTTTTGATTGTAAGAACACACCAATTTTGATTAATAATTACAGCATTCCTAATTTTATTAATTGTAAATCATTTTTCATATACATTTATTTCAAAAATACATATCAGTAATAAAATATCCACATTATTTTTAATAAATTGTGCACTGATAGCAAAAATAAAAATTATAAGATTGAGTAAACACAATTTAAATTCCTTTCTGAATCGATGAGATGTGTCAGCGTTTTAAGCTAAAAATAAGGTAAGAAAACAATTGCTCGCACACATTTATATTTTGTAAAAAATAAGTTACTGGGTACGGATTTGCATCAAATTATTAACAAAGATAGTCAACCAAATACTTGTGTAACGAAACTAAATTCGAAAGTAGCGATACATTACATAGCGACACATTTACATGTATAATTATATTTTATTCAGTAGTGTATGATTATGAATCAAAATCATATTGACCAGCATTTGAGCCATCATCCGTTGCTTCTTGACCAGGAAACAATATTGTATGTGTATTCTCATTAAGTATTGTGCTGCTTTTTTAACATTTTTTGGCATTTAGACCTGCATTTGCAAAATTTAAATTTGATTAGAAAATCTGCACGATATACGAAAAAAGTTAAATGCTATAGATATTCTACTAGTAACTTATATCCACACATTTTTTTAAATTATAAAGCAGACAGGTTGATCCTTTAAATAATTTCAATCTCCAACAATGACACAATCCTTCGAATATTCCAAATCAGCGTGTACACGCTTATAATGTGCCTTAACATCGTCTTGAAATTTGAACTTATTACCACATTTTCTACAATTAAAGGACGCTGCATGTCTACAATGGCGTCTTTCCTTATGACTATTTAGTTGGCTTAGTCGTGCACTAGTATAGTCACATTTTTCACAACGAAACGGTTTCTCTCCTGTGTGAGTTCTTATATGACGTACGCAGTCTGTTTTGCCACTGAATACTTTAGGACAGTAGGTACATTTCAATTGAGTTTGTTTCTTGCGATGCTGTCGATGATGTTTTGAAAGGAGGATAGAATTATTAAAAGATTCTGGACAGAAGATACATTGGTATTTCTCTTCTTCATTATGACCCTTTTTATCTGTAATGGTCTTGCATTGAGGTTTAACACGCTTTTTATACAAATTCTCAAGATGTGTTTTTCGTTTCGTTTGATATCCTTTTGCCTTTGAAACATTTTGGCTTCTCAGCCTCTTTCGAAGTGGACTGGTAGACTTAGATGAGTTAGATGACCCACTTGTTGGAACAGGACTCAATGGTGGTGATTCAAGTTTTCCTCCCCTAAAGGTAAAATCAAAAAAGTTAGATTTGATGTTTTATTACATAGGTTTCTTTATAAAGCAATGCCAATAACGTTCCACTCATTTCGTTTAATTTTAAATTAAGGAACAACAATTTACGCAAGAATTACCATTGCTCATTTGCCGAACGTTGTCGAACAGATCTACGGATATTTACAGAATAACTTTCAGTACCAACACGCTTTGCCCTCTCCCTCAATGGATTTTTGTCATCAGTTACTTGTGTCTCTCCGCAATTTTGTAATTCTGCAATTATTAAATGGAATTTTTTGAGAAACTAAAAAATATATTTTTAGAAAGTAAATTGAATTAAATTTTACGCTAATGAACTTCCATAAAATAAATAAGTAAAATACGATAAAAAAGCCCACTTTACTTGCTAAATGTATTATTGGAGAACACAATCTGGTGGTCACACATGCACTGGTACTTGCTTCGACTTCTGAATTAGTTAGAATATTGTGTTCAATAAGCAATTCAGAATTTGCAGCGTAAGGTGAATTAGAAGTAACTGTTGCGTGCTCATTTAAAATAGCCCGTTCTTCAATCCACATCTCCGAGTTGTTCTCAACAAGATTTCCGTTATTTATTTCTGAATCTAAATCCACATTTCTGACATTGTTTTCGGTGAAGTCTGGGGCATGTACCTCATTTTCGATAGAAATGTTTTCGGATTTTATCTGCTGGGGTAATGACGAAATATGAGTAATAATTACTGTTGTAGGCTTTTTCCAAGCATCACAATTTGGAAGAGCAGAAACATCAAATTCGATTAGGTGTTTTCCAAGAGTTTCTGTGCTTTCTGACGTTTGTCTGCGTCGGTGGAGGATTTCCAGCGAGAACATGAACACCAAATCGGACATGCTCTTTTGGATGAAATCCATTTCTTCGGAAAAAGTGACAAGCTCCATTGCTGATCCATAGCATCTTGCACAGAATGGCTGATCAGCTGATCCACTCGGCAATTCTTGCGTGAGTGAAGAATGCAAATATTTGAAACAGAGATCTGGAAGTTTCGGGTTGTAACCGAGGCCGTTTACTTCCTCATATTCACTGAAACACAGTTGACAGTTTTTAAGGGTAGGATCTTTGCCTGTGTCAGCCGTGTATCTTGTTCCTGACGCGGTAGAAAACATTATTTCAATGATTGCGTTGATAAAGGATGTTAAAGAAAGCTGCCCATTCAAATATTCGTTTATTTTATCACTGCTTTAAATCGATTTATTTCGTCAAATAAGTATTCCCAGTCTAATCACCGCGTCGCATTGTTGGTTGGTTGGTATTACGAAAGCTAAAGAGCTGCAATCTACAATTTAAAGAAATATAAAGATATAATTTATGAATTGGAATACAAAACTTATTTGTTGTATTAGTTATGATGGTATTTTATAAAATTAAGTTCCATAGTTTCCTACCAGAAAAATTTCTGAATTTCTCCTGTCTGTTGGAAACAGCTCTCGACTTTGCCCTATCAACTTTATTGTTGACTGTTGTGGTGACTAACAACTGGACTGCAAAGACAAATGATGAATTGGTTTTGGAAGGTACCTATCCAATATATTTTTCGATTCTGAGATGTACCTGGGCAGTGTAGAGTTATAGTTATACTACAAAATCATAAGAGATAACTGTAGATTACTCAGTGGTCAGTGGTACTGTAAAACAAAAATTGAAGATAATCGGCAGAGAACTTAACTGTGTTTAACACTAATACATCTCTTGAGTTTGAATTCCGCTATCTCTAATTCAACTTTGCTAAGATTAGAATGTATCATATTACCTCAATTCATCCAGCACCGCAGGGCCGAAAAAGTTCTTCGGATTCCATATTCAAATTATCCATATTAATCGCATATTACGACAGCTAGAAACCATGACATAAAGGTATCCCAAAGATACAAATTGTAGATTACATTGGTATAATATGAAAAGACACTAATCAATAATTTCGCTTAATTACGTTTCAGGTTTCAAAAAGAATAGTTCCTTCCAAATATCGTAAGCAGGTGAAGTTGTTTCTGCTATGTTTTCAAAACCTAATGTGGAGTTTTCCATGTAGGTTTATTAAGATGCAAAACGTCTAATTAAATTAATAAACAATTAATCCAAAAACATGTTACTGCTAGTGACATATTATTGCGGCTCAAAAAATAAGTAAAATGTTAGGTTAGGTTATCGGATACAGTGGGTCCAATCGCCAGACTTCAGCCGATTTTCAAATAAACTTGCAAAAAGTGGCTACCCACTCCAATTATAATGTTAAAAGTTTTGTAAATATTTGCAAATGGAATGCTTGCGGCTACTATATCATAAGTGTAGTTACTAAGAATAAGGAATTGATAGAATGAATTGTGAAGCCTCTATTTTCATGTATTGGGCAAGAAGTCAATACAAAAAAAGAGTCGGACCATTTGTTCACAAGTTTTATCAGCTATTCTTACTGTTAACAATCTTTTTTGAATTTAACTGCAATTAAAATTGAAGAGTGAAAGTGCTAATAAATAGAGATTACAGTTCACAGTATGTTTATTTTTGCTAATAAATATTTGTTGCGACTTAAAGTGCATACAACCTAATTGTTGATACATAATAAAGATACATAGCAATACAGAAGGTAGGTATATGTACTTTTTCTTTTATAAATGTAACTATCTCCTTCTCATAAATTAATAAGAACGAATGGCCGGTGGTACAGTGGCGCATTCTTTTTCTCCCAAAGTTTTATCAATTACAGGGCGATAGGTCAACGTTAGTTTCCCAGTGTCCGGCTCAATCCACGACAGAGTGTGTTTACGCCAATGTTGTTCTTCTGGTTTGGGTTGTTGATTATCCAATGGCTTTGCGTAATCCAGTTCATCAACACGATCCTTAAAATCTTCACGGGCGTGAGCTCCTCGTGATTCTTTCCTAGCCTCGGCACCATACATCGTCGCTACAGCATTGATCATAAGATTTTGCAGCTCAAGGGCCTCCACCAAATCCGTGTTCCAAACAATTCCACGGTCATACAGCTAAATACACAAATACAATCCAATAAAATATCAGAATTTATTATTAAATAGGATTATCAATGCCAACAGATTCTTACTTTTAAGTCAGCCATTTCTTTATACACAGCATCGATCTGCACGACACCTTCCTTCAGAACGGCGCCGGTTCGGAACACAGCTGCATGAGCTTGCATAGTTTTCTGCATTTTCAAACGCAAATCTGCTACCTTCGTGTTTCCATTGGCGTGCCGAAGTTTATCTAAGTTGGCAATTGATGCTTCGCCAGCGTTGGCAGACAATGACCCAATAGTCTCTCCAGGTTTATTTTCTTCAGCAATCGTTTTTGCACAAGCCCGTCCAAAGACAACCAAATCCAAAAGAGAATTTGCTCCAAGACCTATTATGCAGTAGTAATAGAAATATTATTGTAGATAGAATCTTGAAAACTATTGCTAATATTTGAAAATAAATGCACAAGAATTATTTTCTTACGATTTGCTCCATGGACACTTGCACAAGCTGTAAAAAATAATTTTATAAAGTTAGTTTTGGTAAAAAACACGGAAAATAAAATATTTCTTTAGACAATAATGAACATTACAAACCGGATTCTCCACAGGCATAGAGTCCGGGCACTATTTTATCTCCTCCTGCTTTACTATGAGTAATGACTTGACCCTTATAATTCGTGGGGACACCTCCCATATTGTAATGTACTGTCGGCAAAACTGGAATAGGCTCACGCGTTACATCCACACCAGCGAAAATCATTGCAGTTTCAGAAATTCCAGGCAATCTACACAAAAATAAAAGAAACTCGATATAATTTCTAATTTGAACATGCTTTTCTGGTAATTATTGAATAAATTGAATAAATGTGCAAATCAGTGTATGTACCTACCTTGAGTGTAATTGTTCTGGGGGCAAATGGTGCAATTGAAGGAAAACGTGATCCTTTTCAGGACCGCAACCCCGACCTTCTCGGATTTCAATGGTCATAGCCCTGGAAACGACATCTCGAGAAGCCAAATCTTTTGCGTTTGGTGCATAACGTTCCATAAAACGTTCTCCTTGACTGTTGATTAAATATCCTCCTTCTCCTCGACATCCTTCGGTAATTAGGCATCCAGCACCGTAAATACCAGTAGGGTGGAATTGAACAAATTCCAGATCTTCGTTAGGCAGACCAGCTCTGGCTGTCATTGCTGTTCCATCCCCAGTGCAGGTATGTGCAGAAGTACACGAGAAAAATGTCCTAAGTACACGTTATAAAAGATGTTTATTTTTCATAGCATGCTCAAACGATCATCCAAGTATCATTCATGCATAAACGATAAACAAATTTTAATACACATTTTTTAAGCTAATAAGAATGTGCAATCTTGCGCAGCCAATCTTACCTTCCATATCTGAAAAACAAAATCAGTGTCAATTAATGTCCTCCAATAAAAATTATTCTTAAAAATCCACTATATTTAACTCTGGTAGTCATTGTTGTTGACATTATAGTCGTTAGCTTTATATATGAAAATATTTTACACACAATATATGTAATAAAATATAATAATATATATTTAAAGGGTTGCCATAAATAACATTTAATGCGATATGACAGCTAAAAGTTTTCGACTTAGTGCTTTGTAATAATATCTTCCTTTTAAAGTTTCTACGCCGAATTTTTCGAGCTATCTAATCAATTTATGATTTTCCTCAAACTTTTACTTGAGCAGAAAAAAAATTAAACTTTGAGAAAATTTCTTATTTTTGAAAAGGTTCAAAAAATTCTTTGAGATTTAAACTTAGAAACAAATAAATATTATCACAATATATGTCGAAAACATTTACTGGTTGCATTAACTGTTAATTTTCAGCTTTCGGAAGTCATAGTTGATAAATAACATACATAAATAAATCGCTAAGATAAATATTAGAAGCTATCTTACCCTCCCGTTGCTAATACAGTGTTTTTAGAGCGAAATCTATGAATAGATCCATCCTCTAAGCATAGTGCAATGACTCCCCGACACTCTCCTCCTTCCATTAAAAGATCCAATGCAAAAAATTCGACGAAATACTGACAATCATATTTGAGGGATTGACCATATAATGTATGCAACAATGAATGGCCAGTTCGATCGGCTACGCAGCAGCAACGATGGGCTTGTCCTCCTTTTCCGTACTTCAGAGATTGGCCACCAAAAGCTCTCTGGTATATTTTACCATCATTAGTTCGACTAAATGGCATTCCTGGAATCAAAAACAAAATCATTTAGCATTATTATTATTAAAATTCTAATATTGGCTTGCAATGTCCAATTTTATAAAATAAGGATGATATTTTACCATAGTTTTCCAGTTCCACAACTGCTTTAGGTGCTTCTCTGGTCATGTAATGAATTGCATCTTGATCTCCCAGCCAATCTGATCCTTTCACAGTGTCGTACATATGCCATTTCCAATCATCTTCTTCCATGTTCCCCAAAGCGGCATTAATTCCTCCTTGAGCAGCCACTGTATGAGATCTTGTAGGAAACAATTTAGTAATCACGGCAGTTCTAAACCCTTCTTCGACTAAACCAAAGGCCGCTCTTAAGCCGGCACCACCAGCTCCAACGACAACTGCATCGTAAGTATGATCCACAATTTGATAGTCCTTGGAGCCCTAATAATAATTATTGACAAATATTGAATACAAATATTACATTTTATTTAGCTACCGTTAGAGTTTCAATCAGTAAACTAAAGTTTTATCGTAATAAATAATAACTGATCAAAGTTATTGTTTACCTTTTGACTAGCATAAATACTGCTGGTGCTAAAGGGTTTCGGACTTATAAGAGACTTATTAACTGAAGAATTAACAATCCTCCGGGCAAGAATGATGGGAAGAGACATTTTTAAGCCCCACAAAGTAACTAAAGAAAACTCGTGTCACTTGCAGCCTTTTAACGTTTACCGACAATACATCTAAAAAAAATTAAAATATATTAGAAAATCATTTACCAGGAAACATACAATCAACAATACAGACAGAATACTTGCTGTCCCAACGTCATTACTAATTATTTTCTTTGAATTCTGAAGTAGATCACGTCACATATAACAAGAAACATCATCAAATAAATGTAAAATACCATTCTGCCATTTTGTGTCCTGTGTTTATGTATGTTGTATTGTTTTGTATGTTGTAAATAAAAATCAAAACCTGCAAAATTGTATAGCAATTGTCAAACATGCATTATAGTAATAAAAAAACTTACTTAATAGATCCCAACCTCAAGCAGCCAGGATATTTTAGAAAGACAACAATAAAATATAATACAATGCGCAATTAACAATTTTAATTTGCTTGAATTTAGAGTCCTACTGAACGGCTAGCTTTAAACCTAGCGCCAATTCTATCTGGATTGGCTTTACGTTGATTGCCAAGTGCGGGACGAAGTTGAATCAGGGAATAGCACCACCGTACCAAAGAGAAGTTTTAGAAAAAAGTGAAAGCCTAGAAAGAAATAGGCATAGAAAGAAATGTACAGAGATGGGCCTC
>JAAAYG020015946.1:0-20857 GCA_009936455.2 Tomocerus minor
AGTCAAAAATTCAAATTTTCGAAAAAAGCGGCCTCATGCTGCGTAGAGAAAATGCTGGAGATTCTGAGCATGCCTACGACAATTGTCTAACTTTAACTGGTGACCCGTTCTCTGGGGCACAAAACCCATCAAGATACCCTTAATGTGTTCGGAATCTACTGCTTATTGTTGTATACATTGACCGACTATATATTATTATATACCTATATATATATATATAATTTAATAAAGCATATAATAATATGACAATTGGGAAACACTTTATTCATATTTCTGCAGAAATTACCGACACTATTATATGGTCAATTTTATGTATCAATTTTAATTATAATATATGTATACCTACATATTTTATTTCCTTTAGGTAATATTTAAAGATAATCCGAGATTAGTATTTTTCGATTTAGTATGCAGGGACCTAGAAACTGACGGTATTTTGAGTTTTTTATTTGAAATGCCAAGTAACTATTTATAACTAAAGTAGTTGAAAAGTTTTACTCTAAGTGCCTGTTTTCTTTCATGCTCATTTTCACGATGTTTTACAATAATCTGCAACTAAAGAAGTTTTTCGTACATTTTGGCTCATCATTTTTGACTATTGAAGTAGCAGTAATTGTCTTGCCATTTGCCACCCAAATGTTAACAGTGTATCAGATAAATTAATCATGATAATTGTTCTGGAAAGGAATCAGACAGGACAGTTACAATTTGCAGGCAATAAATCTATCCAATTTGTGCACTTTTTAGGATCTATTGTGTGAATGTAAAAGACTAGACTGTGGGACTGTAGGAGGCAATTGAGACAAATATGAGATAAACTTGTACATATAGATTCGAGAATACTATACATAAATACTTAAGAAAGTTTGGCATTTATTTTATGATGATAAATGTGTGTCGATGAGTTCTTTACAAAGTAATTGCATCATTTAACTAAATGGGCTGCCATTTCCTGTCTCTTCCTTTTAAGGGTTTCAGTTACAACGGAGATATATGACTAACGACCCTTGATTGTCCCTAATTAAGTCATGTTATGTATACAGGCCAGTCTTGTGCTACTAGAGTTTTGCATAGAAATCGTTATTATCATCCAAGCATAGCCTTATCTACTCTAAAACTGCCATTTATAATTCATCATCTTGAACCTAAAGGTTAATCCTCAATTTATACTGATGTAACTAGAGCGTAACAATCGATATGTACATGTAAAATGCCTGAAGTTGCCTTACAGTAAGAGTATTATAACTATTATAAGGTAGGTCAGCTGTTATATTATGGAGTTAGTGGTCAGAATTTACGTAAAAGGGAGAATCTTATTGATAATGGACATAAAATGTCAATAGCCTTTTTATATCTTGATAGCGTTTCATTGAGTAGTTTCGGGTCAGACATTACTCTGCATAAAATATCCCGTGTTCATCTAAGTGATTACTCTGGATGATATATGCTAGTGACTACGAACTTTCGTACAAATGACTAATGTGTCTATCTCTATGTCATTAGCGTCATTTCTATCCTTGTATGAAAATCCTGTTCTAATGATACGCACTTTACCGACAACTCAAAAGTCACTCTTCATATACTTTACCAAGGTACATTTAGAGTGCTTAGGGAAATGCATATATGCATGATATACTGTTGGTAATACTTAGTCATATTATTATCTTCTTCAAGAAAAATCAAATGATAACCTTTATGTATAACAACTTTTAAGAAAAGTAACAGTAGTAGCATTATAATTTGACGCTAGGATGTCTTATTTCAGTTTTACTGCATGATTATAGGATTAATGATCATAAATATAACTACCATAGTAGAATTTGTATAATAATTAGAGGAACATTTTCAGTATAGCTAAATATAGCTACTCGCGATACCATTTAAAACCATATTATTACCTTGATACACTAGGAAAACAATATTATTGTGTGCTGGTTATAACAATAAGATACTATATATTTACTATAGTTTATTGTTCATTATGCATGTAAATAAATATCGTGTCTAAGCATAAATATTACGTGCACTTATCAGCAGTCTGCACATTAATTCTAGGAGGAAACAGTGGTTAGCCACTATATGATAGGCGTAGCACAGTTTTAAGAGGTGATATGGGAATAGTTACTCTACCCAGTAAAAGTCAGTCAAAGATATTCTATTTTCCGTTCCATTTGCATTAGAATAACCTTCTTTAGGTTTAGAACAGCATAATAATTCGAGAGGAAGCATTATGGGAAAACAGAGAGCTATCTCGTTGAGACACTGTATGCTACAGTGATGTGACATGAAGATTTACTTTGGCATACATGTTCGCTAAAGTACATAGAAATGTAACTAGAGGCATACATGCATACATTGTCCTGTAGCTACTATTCACCTTCATACACATTCTATACATTTTCAAGGATATTTTGTTCAATCTCCATAAAAGTTTTGTGAAGAACACGCGATGCATTTGAACAACATCGCAGAGCATTATTGCTCTGAAGTTTCACGGATACGCTTCGCATCTCATTTCACTTGGCCAAAAGAAGATTAAAGGAATCAGCTCTCCGAAAGCTACAGACAATAGAATCAACCAAAGATACATCCGTCAAACATACTTTCACATGCTATCTTAAACATCAATACACATTTAGTTCCTTACATATATATATTACATCCTTCTGCGCAGAAATATATCGGGGTTACTTCCATTAGCTTCTACTACAAGTTCTCGATCTAATTTAACATGATTCACATTTAGTTATACGTTTGTATTGGAAATTTATTTCATATCCTGATAATAATATAATTTTATCTTCCTTATTTTGCATCTCATAGTGCATATTATTAGTCTCAGTTTTAGTGAAATAAGTTTGTTATAATCGCTACATGTGACTGTGAGTCTGTGACATTCTACTTGAAAAACTGCACCTTGAATTACACAACGCAGTGTTTTTTTCCCCAAAAAAAAACTTATCACGACTTTCTGCTATAATAATAATGCCCTGAGGTAAGACTGCATATAAATACATAGTAATCGAAATACATAGTAAATATTACAAAGATTATTGTAAGAGATGTATTTTTTTGAAGTTTGCATGTCTACTATTTGTCCACGTTGCACTTAATATTTATATGCGTGGGTGGTAGACTACGTTTGTAGCAAGGATCTATTAAACGCCCATCTATACACCCAAACTTCTACCACATTTTATAGTACATACGTCCCAATTGACTCTTACGGCCATGGTGCATGAAAAAATGGAATACAATAGAATGATTCAGTTGAGTAATTCAGCCAGTGCAGACTGCATAACGTAGTGGTGGTTGGTTCAATGCAGTCATTCTATCAACGATCATGAGAATAATATTTTCACTGACAATTCTGTAGGGTTCCAGGATGGAGTGTCTAGAGGCTTATTTTTCCGTTCAAACATCAGTCTGTAGTGTAATCCATAAGCACAATGCAAATGTAGTCTCTTGCGTACAGTTATTCAATCTCACATATAGCAATCAGATTTACATTCTGCTATTTGATGTGCGTTCATAAAATCTCTTGTCTGTGCCTGTAGTTACGATGAAACTATAAGATTATGAAATCCTGAATATACAACAGAAACTAATTGGATTAAATATCGAGATATGAATGTAATATAATGCTATTGAAGAGGGAATTGAATAGGCACTATTAGCTCTATGTGATGGGATTAGAAAACATGAAACACAGCCTATACACAAAATGTCATTAGAATATTTTCCAAACATGCAAGTAGGTCGGCTTACTTATTAGCACCATTTTCGGAAGGAATGTATCTACCTAAGTCTTTCAAGGGAAGACTGGTAAGGGAAGAAGACTTGTAAGCTGAATGTGAGCATGGAAAATTAATGCTTGAAATAATAGAGTTCGAACTTCAAAGACAGAATTGTTTCAGCCATGGGACTCTGAGACTATAAGGTATCCTGTTTTAGAATTCCCAAAATTAATTGCGAGTGAATATATAAGTCGATACGGAAAACACGTAAGAGAGTAAGAGGCAATTAAAATAACATGCCACTGGAAGTGATGGCTTATAGTTATCGATTCACTATTCACTATAATGGAAAATTCATCGATTCTTATTTGATATTTATTCTCCAATCACATTACATTGCATATTATTGGGCCTTTACGTTAGTCGTAGCTCTCAACTCCCATTTTTGTCCGAATGCGAATGCAATGAAAGGAACCATGCAATTTAACTTCTTTTGTAGTCATTTGTTGGGCTCACTATATATCTGCAGAAGAGCTATACATTTCGTACATGACATGCAATAAAATATGTATACCTATACTGAGTATTGCAATTGTATAACTAACTGTTAGAATTGGCGAGACTAGTCAGAATTCAGAAGGCTAAAGAAATTAGCTGAGAATGGATATTAAAAATATTGTCATGCACATTTTAAAGCCCACTACAACGCAAAAGCACGATTAAAAAATGTTAATAAGTATTGTATTGATTAGCACAAGTTATGTACATGATATTTGCATTCATAGTTTGGTTGTTTCAATTTAAATGATGAGGCTATGTTCATTGTATGAAGAGTGAGATCAGAGATGTCTTGAATTTCATTAATCTACACAGACGCACAGGTGTATGTAACTCCAAACAATGATCACAAATGAATGAAGACGTTTTTCTACTTTTAGGCAGCTGCATAATTGCAAGTAAGGTTTCCGACTATATCTATTTGTTTTTACGTACGTGTGAGCTGTAGCTAGGACTCCAAGAATTTGTGAGTGATAGAGAGAGTTGATTAGATCCGTAAGTCTGTATAGGAGATATCATTTAACAATGTTAAAATCTATTTTTAACTGCATGTGCCGTACGTATGAGTGTGCATTTCAGTGCTAAGTATTGGCAAAATTCCAGGTTGGCACATTCATTATATCATCAGACAGAATCATCCATGTCTTAAACCAAAAATCTCCTCGATATATTTACAAATATTGTGGGAGAAATTTACTGTCAACTCTATTCCAATTTTCTAATTTTTGAAACCCATACGTTATTGTTAATGTCATTCTAATGGGAAAGCTATTGGTTATTTTGATGATATTTTGCACTGGCTGTTGCAACGTTTTGAACAGCCACTGGATACGAGTTGTTAGAACTTGTATCGGTAAATAGGTACACTAATAATTATGAATTTAATGGATTTAAATTTAAAAAAAGTTTACTCAAACTTGAGGTTAAATGATAAATACTTCATTGCCATTTTTTGCAGATATTTTCATATTCAGACTGATGAACTGATGTATCCCTCCTGGACTAAGGAAAAAATATGAGAGTGAGTATTTTAAAATGGAAGCTAAAACACTGCGCCAAATTGCTTTTAGCTTGCTTGATGGGAATACTGTTCATCAACGTCTTCATAATGACTTACCAATACGGGGAGCAGAAGACAAAGATGACAAATTCCATTCTCAGTGCACTTGGATCCAGGGATGTCAAAGAAATTGTAAAATTTTCAGAGGATACCACAATTATTAAAGGGTGGAGTGACCCTTCGCCTTCTGTAAGCACACACACATATAATTTGTTCGTCATTCAGCATGATTTTTCCGCTTTCCATGAAATAATATGAAAGGATTCTGTAGAACAATTTTGTTTCAGGATAATGTGGATGTACCACTAATGATCATTCTAGTTACCTCCTTGGCGGAAAATGAAGAACGTCGACGGGTAATAAGAAATACATGGGCAAAGAAAAATCATAACCACAATTTTGATATACACATTCGATTTTTCACTGGGAAGCCCAAAAATGGGGATTTATCTGTAAGTACCATGCCATGCCCCTAATTCATCTATGGATTAATTTTCTCATGTTAATTAAATATCTAATTTCTTTGGAATTTGATTTAATTGTAGAAATTGACCGAGGAAGCTGCAAATTACGGAGATTTAATAGTAGACGATTTAGAGGAGAGCTATTTTGCACTTACAATCAAAACTCTACGAATGCTCAAATGGTTCATGTGGAATTGTCCACGAGCCAAATTTTTCGTGAAAGTAGACGATGACGTTTTCGTCAATGTTGACAATTTGATAATACATTTGCATACATTGGGGCCTACAGAGAAAGTGAAGTATTTGGGTGGAGTTGTCCATTCTGGAAGAAGTCCTCACACTCTGAATCCGTATTCAAAATGGTACGTCCCCCCGCAGATTTGGGAGCCTCGTCAACCGAACCAAAGCAGTGATATTTATTCTAGCTACTCGGAATACAACGGGGGCTACCCGCCTTATTGTGAAGGAAACTTTTATGTAATCTCTGGACAACTGGTCCCAGTATTACTCAACGCAACCTTGTCCATTCCTTTATTTCATTTAGAAGATATTTATCTCACAGGGCTTGTTGCATCAGGCGCATTAAAAATAGAACTGAGAAGTATTCCCCGTGTCTTTAGTGCCAGTGCGATGTGGCCTAAATTAAACTATTTTCTACTGAGCTTGTTCCAGTCTTGGGATGATATTATAGCGTATCATTGTGATAACCAAATAGATCTTATAGAAATGCTCTACAATAGCTCTTTGCACCCATGAAATGTACTGTATTAATTAGAGTGAGTAACACGATGAATTTAATAGCAATTAAGTAAAAATGAAATAGCAAATGTGACATGTATGGAAATAAAAGTGTGCCTATACGAATAATGACTCATACACACTACCTTACAACATAACAGCCAATTTTTTATTTTGTTTTTATGTATGTTGAAATTGTTGAATCGTTTTCCTTATTATTGCTGTATTTTGATATTTATTAGCTTTAACGATGTTTCAAGAAGGAAACACAAAATGAACGCAAACGAATTATAGCACAATCAGTCAATCAAAATAAAACCGCATCTAATAAAAAAAATCTTTGATTAACTCGAGGTAGCACCTAATAATTATAACATCATTCCTCACTTAGAGCTGTGGCACAATTTCCTCACTTTTACATTTTTATTCTATGAATAATTCATGTTGGTTTTTAAAAATAGTTAAGTATGTATCTTTGGCTTATTATTTTGCGTCCATGTCGCTTACTTTGAAAAAGTTTTGCTTAACTTTCATAATTTTTATCTTTCCTGCATTTCTTTGATTGTGATAATAATGATTATATGTACATAGTACACATGACATATAGTCCAGCCTTATAGCAGTAGTCACATATAATTATATTGCCTATATAAATACCCATTTAGGCCTATTGTCTCCGTCTCTAACGTAGTAATACGCACGGAAGTTATTAAAATTTAATGTGTTGTGTACTTTATTTAGCAGTTAGCACTTAGCAGTAACATTACTCATTCTCCATAAAATAAACAAATGCAAGCTATAAAACTATTTTCCAATTTCAACTCACCCTATCTATTAATTCAACTTCCGCATTCGCATTTGATGAACATAAAATGCTTTATTCATGATCAGCGTACTTTACTTGGACTTGAAGTTAACAAATTAAACGACTATATTTCGCATTGATTTCGCATAGCCAAAATAATATAAGAAAAGGAAATACTATGAAGATTTTTGAGGGGTTCATATTTTTAGGTAAATATTCCGATCCTTCATTGTATCTTCAGTCATTTAATTAATATTGGTATTTAATGAAATTAACAAATTATAGCTGCTGCAACAGCAATTTACATCACTTCTACTGCAGCTGTCCCCGTAGACAATAAGCCGAAAATATTATTTGAGGACGATTCGGAATCGGGATTTACAATATTGGACCTTCCTGTGGTGCGCTACTTTACTAGGGGAATTCCAAAATACATTCAGGATATAAAGGAAATCATTGGATCGACTAATCCGATGGAAACAGCGTTTTCCAAAATTGGAGAAATTCTCCCAAAAGATGTATACGATGTGACAGACTATTTGGATAATACAAAGAACACCGACAATTCAGAAAAATCTTTGAATTTGAAGGAGTTGGATAAACCATTACTAGTTGCTATTCCAGTACAAGTTGATGTTCCAGAGTATGTTATCTCCACCGATTTCGTCAATGTTCCAACTGAAAAGTCCATTGTAATGGGCTTGGATGGAAGTCAACCTTATGAAGAGATTCTTGACTGGGCACTGGAGAAATTGGGTTATACCGATACTAAAAACGATAAGGAATCCCAAATTATTGACCCTATTCTAAATAACGAAAACGATCCCGACTTTAGGATAAACTACAATGGCGATGCCAATACCATTGATGATGTAGATGAAAAGCCTGTAGTATCAAATGATAACCCTCATTCACAAATCAATGTCCTTGAAAATTCTGAATATGAAACGAATGACCCACAATGGCTATAAATTACACAAATCACGAAATGATGCATAGTCTACGCGTTATAAAATGCCTTAACTTACGTAGATTACGTTAATATCATAGAACACCTAGTGATATAAGCTGAATTTAAAATGAAAACATTCGTTTATTATTCAAGATATAACAAAATCTGTATCATAAAAACATTATGACAAAGTAATAAAGAAAATATTCAAGATATTTCATATTATTATAGTATCTACTACACTAAATTATATATATATATATTCCTAGAAACTCAAAAAGGGTACGTTTAATTGTCTATACCGACAACAACCCAATATGGCAACAATTCCTTTGAGCATTCTTCATTAAACCCTTGATCTTCATTAAACGAAATGAATGTTTATCATTTTGTGAGCATGATAACTAAAAGTAAAGATACGGATTCATAGTTGGGATAAATAATAAAGACTAGACGATTACAAGTAAATCATAATCATAGCGTATAAGTTGGTATATGTTAAGAGTGTGATTAAGATGAAGACTATAGTGGCAGGTTTACATTATTCTGTAGGAAATAATATTTTGTAACTACCTAGTTATAAATTCTAAAACTTTAAACTAATTGCATAGAAAACCGTAACAATCAGTTTACGTAAAACGTTACAACAACAACGATTTCCAATTTCTATACTTTATATTGCGTACATGCCAAGTCCGTACAATACAATTTCAATACGAAACACTAAACCTACCGTTTCATTACAAAGTTATTGTTCCATTTTCTTCATTATCCATTAATGCATCCACCAGTCCTTTTGGTCTTAACCTGCTTGGAACTACATGTGAATTGGCCAACGAGGTTTTCCGAGTAAAAAATTTGATTGGAGGCTGTAAAGAAATAGAAAATTATAAATATATAGATCAATTTTTAATTTTAAGAAATCTATTGCAGTACAATAATTATTACCTCATAAATCTGACTACGAGACACGATTCTATCTCCAATGTAAATGGGCATTGTACACATGTTGGGTAAATCCCATTTAATGGCCTCAAAACTCTTCCTCCTCAACACTCGCTGCATCTTTTCCATGCTGAAACTTTTCGCCAGTGAGTGAAATATATCAGAACCTTCTGGCCTATTTTCATTTTCTGTGAGGATTTCAAGTTTTTTGCTTATTTTTTCATCGCCCATGTCGCCGAATGGACCCGCACGTGGACTATAAAAACATTCTTCCTCATTTCCACTGAGACTGTCTAGTACGTCAAGTTCCTTTACTTCGACCACTTCATCTGCAAATGCAATTAGAAAATATTTTTTATTCGGCTATTGGAATTACTGACATTATTGACATGAAAGCTAATATTTACGTTTCGATTGAAGACATTTTCTCCATAGTCGTTGAATTTTTATTACGTATCCGATTGTAACACAACGCTCCATGCCTTTCATAAACTTCCAACACTTTTCAGACATAAATACCAATGTTTTCCCGAATTTTAACTCGGATTCGTCAAATGGAAGTAGTCGCTTAAGAACGTCCTCGTCTAAATCGTCTTCGCAATGACGACGCAGTAAAGCAGAAAACTGTTGCTTGAATGTATCTTTTCGAATCCTATGCACACAATAATTTCAACTCAGTCTCAATTAACTACAGTTCAAATGAATCTGTAAATAAATCAATTGCAAATATTTTAAATTACCTAATGGGATAACCATTTCCAGCAATGCGAATGATATCCACAATCCCAGAAGAATATAACTGACGCTTCACAACATCGTGCTGAATTTTTCCTTCAGTCAGCTCACTATTTGGTCGAATGCAGCGAATGAAATGAATATCGTGGTTTTCGTCTGTTATCAATTCATTTACCAGTTCGTCAACGGAACTCTTGAACCTCTGCAAGATTGTTCTTCCTTTCTTTTTATTGTTTTGATTTTTCCCCGGTCCTTTGATGTTAATATTATTCTCGTCCGTTGAAGACACTTTGCTTAATGAAACAAGAGACTTAATAAAATGATTATCACTGTTGCCAAACACTTCGTAGAATTCAGGAGGAATCTGAAAATACAAAAAATGAGAGCATAAATGTAAAAATACCATATTACATTTAATGTGAAAATCGTGGTTTCAAATATAAAGAAAACATTTACATAATCAGCATTTTTCGTGACCATTCCATTCAGATCATACTTTACGTCAGATGCATAATGCTTCACCACGAAAGGATAACTGTCAGTCTCAAATTTACTTGCCCTGAAAGAATTGTTGTAAAGTCGTATACAGATTGTGGATATTTCATAAATTGTTAACTGTACACATACATACATGCAAAATAATAGTTTTTGATTTCTTACTGGATATATTTACTGGATTTGGTGGCCAAACTTATTCTCTCGAAGACGGCTTTGATTTGACTTCCACGATTTAATAGACACTCCTAAAACATACATATGACATAATAACTAACTTTTCAAACAGCTGAGCACACTTAACAATTTTGCACGTATGATTATAAATTGGTAAAAAAATAGAAAATTTATTTTCGTCTATTGAAAAATATGTACCTCATTCAAGATGGACACAACGGTCAATTCTAAATCATTAATACGCTCAAAAATTTCATTTTCAACTCTCATAAGCTCACGAGGTTCTTCCATACCATTTTCAACCTCATGAAGCTGTTCAAAAAAAGATTTCATTTTTGAAACGTGGACATGCTGTAATCTCTCGTTGGCGTAATTGATACAAAGTTGTTCCAGGTGATTTTTGTTTTCAAAATTCTCGAATCCATAAAGATCTAACAGAGATAGCTGTTTGGTGCACTCTTGTGATTTCATATTTACATAGTCTCCCCATTCATCATAACTGGAAGTGGAATCCTTTTTACAGTTCAAGATTCTGTTCAGTCTCATCAGTACGTGATTAAATAGTGCATCGTATAAAGCACTAGCCATTGCTGACAGTCTATCTTTACATTCTTGAATGGTTTCACAGCGCCGGACGAATATACTCTTACGACGAAGACCACCTTACACAAATTAAAAATATAAAAATATTCGATAATTTTCAACAAAATTATCGCAAATTATACCATGTATGTAAAACAGCCAAAACTTAAGAACTTAACTAACCAGCTTGAATTTTTCGGGAAACGAGCGATTGCACAAGTTCTTCTCCATCAATTCCGAATATATTTCCTAATGTTTCGATCAAACTTGTGTCACAAATTCCGATTTCTTTAGCATTTCCACGTCCATCTCTCCCAATGTCCATATGACTCTCTTCGTCTTCAATATAGCCATCGTCTTGGTCTTCCATATTAGCAAATCGGACATTCAGAAGAACCATAATTCCGAAGACAACATGAAATATATTTTCCAGTTCAGTGGTTAAATGCAAACCCTGAAGGGACTTGTAAAGTGTTTTAAAATCTTCCTCGTCTGTGGGTGTTACTGAGTCCTTGAAATGCTGCGGAATTAAATAAGTTCCTTCTGGATCAGCATTGTCGGCAAAGTCTTGTAAATGAATTGATCCATTTTTCATGGCTATTATAAACTAAAATATCAAAATCATATATTTATGAGTAGTGTTTTGTGATTGTGTATAGATTAGGGAAGAAATATTTAATATGGGAATATGTACATAGTAAAATATATGGAAGTTCCGTTCACTCGAAGAGCATTTGGGCACTCGGTGCTTTTCCAGCAGGCAAGTACGGATTTTTGCCCCAATAATGCTGCTGGTATTCGTATCCAAAGTTAACTGCACAAGGCGCCCGAATCTACTGCTGTTATGGTTAGCCATGGTACTGGCATTTCCCAATGACTCCAAAATCAACGTTGCGAAGTAGATCTATAAAAAGTAGCAATTATAATTAGTTTGACGAATGTTTTGAAGATAAGCACAACAAATACAGTCCTTTGTATTACGTTACGAATGGTATTGCCAGTTCCAACCTTTTTATCTAAATTATTTGGTGTTTTCACTTCGACTAAACGACTATTTCTCTCGATGAAATATCTTATCAGTTGTTGAGTTGCAGTCGTCTGTGTAATAAAAATAATTAAATATTTTCGTATACCATTGCTTACATAGATAGCAATAAACTAAACTCGTTCAGCTGTTTGTGATTAAGGATATATTATTTGCACATACTTTTCCAGCTCCAGAATCTCCTGATACAACAATGATTTGATGATTGCCTACAGTAAGAAGATTTTTCAAGCATTGTTGGCCCACACTGTACACATGAGGTGGAGATCGTATTACCTATGCAAAAAATTCAACAATTTTTCAAGGAAAGTTTTCTTTACTCGAAAATCCTTAAAAGAACATGTATTGAACTTACAGCATTGTTGATGTCATCATACTGCATTTTGGCTTGAATGTCTTCTAAAGTATTTCGAGATGTTTTCAAGCAAGGGTTTAACGATACTAAAACTGAGCCAGCGAAAGTGTGATACTCTCTCGAACGGAAACGCTCAATTAAGCATTCCAATACTTAAAAAAAATAAATTTTGTAAATAATGAATACTTCCGAATTTATTATGATAAATTCTATTTAAAAATGAATTCATATGAATACCATTGTCGAGAGTAATTTGATCAAGATAAATCAAATCATGAGTTGTTCGGTACATCATTAGCTTGTCTCTGTCTACTCCGTTCTTTTTTGCAGATCCCCATTCGGATATTTTACTGCCGGGGCCCGTTTTACTAGGTGTTGTTGTGGCTTGCATAATTTTGCCTATTCCGCAACGACTGCAACTGTATTTAAACCACAGAATACAGCTAAGTAATGACTCACAAAACGCTTAAAGGGTTACAAACAGAATAGTGTAATATATGTAATATAATGTAATATAATGTAATAACTAATATGAACCACAACTAAAAAAGTTAAATATGTACATTTTATTTGTGAAGAGCCCAATCGGCAACCTTCCCAAACTTCTTAGATGATTTTCCTATATTCCCTTTTGAAATATTCAATACGCCATTACAACTACTGCTATAATTTCAATAACTAAAAAGAAAACACAAACACAAAAAGTATATATTTACAGGATAAATCGTATCTTTGCCGTCCCTGATCCCGTTTAGGGAAACTAATTGCGATTAAAATGAAATGAGCTAAATATATGAAATGCACTGACTGAAAGAACATAGGCTTACACAAACTTACGTAGTGAACCGAAGGAAAAATATTCAATACCCGGGTTGCGGGTTGGATCCGACACAGCAGCCGGTGAAACTGCGTTCTTTACTTCTGGAAGGTTGTGTGGTCGAGGTTGCAGACTTCAGACAAGGCCGGTTGTTTTGACTTAGACACTAAACGAGACAGATGACAGATCTGCAAGAGATCGATATTTTCCGAAAACAAATGAAAACACGACCGCGACCAAACTGAACCTAGTACAAAAGCAAAACGATACAAGAATCAAAATAGAATTGAAAACGACCTTCACGATTTTGGAATTCAGTCTGATGTATTATTTGTAGTTGTCAAAGTAATGTTCATTTAATTAATATTTGGACATGTACCAAGGTAAAAGTACAAGGACTACTATATAGAAGTATATACGTAGTAAATAGTAAATATTACAGTTGAAATAGAGTACCTTCATTGGCAATAGAAATTGGACATTTCGGTGTCTTTCAGCACTCTGTTTATCTGTCTACAACTTCTGTAAGCGCTCATCCGCTCCAATATAAATGCACAAAGAAAAGTGTATGAAAAGTGGTACTTTGCTTCCTTGAAAACTTGAAACCTCATTCAGATATTTTGGTAAGCTGAAAACTAAAGTGCAAATTCAAAATTGCAGTAATTAGGAACTAGAACGTCCAAAACATCCAGTCTTCTCAAGTCTAATTCCCAACTGACATAATAATGAAGTAAATAGCCATTTCAGCCCTTTTCCCACTCGCAGATATGTGGTTGATGTGGGTGGGGATAATTGAGAAAAGTTAGATGAGTGACGAGAATTGAGAGATGAGATGAGGATCTGCATTTGGCGGATATGAGATGAGAGTATAGTATTGGTATGTAATGTATGCATGTATGAATGAGAGCGAGACCCTCTGAGGTAACATAGAGGAGAGCGTGAGATTTGCGGATTTTCTCTTTTTATGCCTGATTACTGATTATATCGATATCAGTACCGTATCCGTACTAAAGTCCGTAATTCTTATCCGTACTGAATGCAATGCATCATCTCTATTAGCCATCAAGAAAGACAAGGTTTTACAAATCATATCCCATGACCATCATGATGCAAATTATGAGATTACATAATTATATATGCTGGCTCTTATTGGCCATAATATAGTGTGTGAACGGTATAATAGTATTTTCTAATGATATGAATGTAAAAGGAAAGGATTGGGTGGTTAATCGCATGAAATGGTTTTATGGTTCACTGTCTTGTAGTCGATAAAACAGTTTTCGCTTGATGTCTTTCGGATAGGTAGTGTCTTGCTGATAGTTTTATATCTTCAACCATTTTGCAAAGCATTTTGCTCATTGTGTTTTGCGATAACATTCATTTCTTGCACAACTCTTTTCAGCACATAGAAGGCCTAACACTGAAGAAACCGTTTCACCGGGAGAATTGGAAGACGATTCAAGATCCTGTTCGACTTAACAATTCTAGTTGACATTTCAGTAAATTCTACCTCTTCAGTGCTGTGTTGAGACTGCAATATAAAATAAACTGTCGGTCTCGGTCCTCCTGCGTCCTGAATTCCCTCGTAACACTTCAATTTCATGCAACTGTGACTGTGTTAAAGTGATTCATTTTAGCATACTTTTGAAGTAATTGCCTAAAATCCTCTTTGTATATAGACCACCAGCCAGAAAGAACTGCTTCCGATTTCCGAACTCTAGTGAGGGCAATTATTGTACTTCTTACGACCTGAAGTACTAAACGAGGTCGGTTTCATAATCGTTTCTGTACGTTGAAAATCTTTCAAATGGAAGTTTCAAGCTTTGTTGTTTGTAGTTGTAATTTATGATTTTTAGAAATTTTTCTTCAATTTTAATAGGTATACCTAATCCGATGAGTTTGAGTAGAAATAATTTAATAATTACCTATAATATGATTTTGGATTTATGACGAATTTTACTTTTGCAATTACTTTTTGAAACTAACATAGGAAATAATTTTTCAGTGTAATCCACCCAAGCAAGACGCAAGGACGCGACCATGCCGGAGGAAAGTGCTGATATAGATTTAGATTTTCATATACAGTTTCCGAAACCAGCGGATGAAAATGAAAATAATGACAATTTTAACAGCATAAGAAAGAGAGTGATGTCTATTAAGTCAAATTCAAAGGATGACGCTGATGGCAATGGAAATCCTAATACTAAAGATGTACTCGTGATTCTTTTAGGTTGGGTAGGTTGAGTAAACATGGCCAAATATATGTGTTTAAATAATTTAATATATATATATAGCGTAATTTATGTAATGAAATTGTTTATAATGCATGTAGGCTGGAGCCCAAGACAAATACCTTGCTAAGTATTCAGAGTTTTACCGAGATCAAGGGTAATACCATTTAAATATGAGTGTGTATGTTGTGTTAATCATGATTTCTTATATTGTGAGTTTAATCTTGAATTCACATATTGTAGTTAGCTAAATAGACATTTTCTGTTATCTTGCTACAGGTGTATCGTCCTACGCTACATTTCACCAATAAAAGTATTGTTTGTGGATACTGGAAAACTACCCGGATTGGCAGCTCGCCTAGTTAAACTTCTACAGGAGCTTCAATTAGAAAATCATCCTACATTTTTTCATGTGTTTTCAAATGGTGGTGGATTCATGTATTCCTACGTTCTCCGAGAACTGGCCGCTCTAGAAGAGTGTAAAATTGATCTCCGTGGAACTATTTTTGATTCCACCCCCTCGTCAAGAAATCTCTTTACAGTTTTTCGTGCTCTTAACAGCATCTTCTCTAATATTGGATCGTAAGTCAAAAATTAAACCCATGGGATAATAATACTTGCATAGAGGTCAGCACAATTTCTTAAAACGATGTTAATGGAACCTAATCGTGTTTTTGTAGATTTAGTTGGGTATTGGCTTCCTGCGTCGTGATCGTATTGATTCTCCAAGTGTTCTGGCATCATTTCAAATCAGCAGTTGTGTTTTGTGTGTGGGGAGAGAGCATGTCTGAGTCATTAGTCGTGTCAAGTCGACGACGGGACGATGCACCTTTGCAAAACTGGATCGGTCGCATGTCTCGATTACGGAACCACAGTTGCCTTTTCATTTATTCTGAAGCAGATGATCTAATTCCATTTTTGCAGATCGAATTATTCGCTGACACTCTAGCTAGTCACGGAAATCGTGTTGAAAAACTAAAATTCATTGATTCCGCCCATGTTCAGCATTACCGAAAGTATCCTCAGGTACTTTGTTTATAATTCATAATTCTGTTGATTGCACTAATTACTGCTATCACTATATACTAACTGTATATCTTGGATCATTTCAGGAGTACACGAAAGGCATTGGGAACTTCATATACCAAACTATGTTGGAAAATAAGGGAACCACCGTTCTATGGAAAGAGTATTGATTTCGTTCGCTCCAGCATTGCTATTTAACTTTAATTTATGAAGATTGTTATTATCATCGTTGTATGTAATTCAATCAACTCCATATTCCATTCCATATACACGCTTTTTGTGACTTAACTGTAGACGGGTTTATTTGATCAGTATTTGTGTGTACATTGCACTATCCGAGGCAATGTATCGAGGCATTGCAATATTCATGAGGAAACATTTCCACGATACATAAAGATAAAGAATTAGCAATGCAGATCTTTTATTTATGGGGACAGCAATTGCACTGGAATTATGGATATAAGTAAACCACATGTTGTGCTGTTGAAAAACTATTGTAATGTGATAATAGAACCAAATCTCGTTTAGGTATTTATGGATAATTTGCCTACATCGTTAGCATATAACTACACCATGCACAGTACTTGCCATTTCAAATGACAAAGATTTTATTATATTCTAAAAAGCGATAATAATTGTAATTCACTGTAGATCTGATTTTAGTATCCACTAATTAATCAACTGTCTAGTGTAGCTACTGATATTAATATCGTCTCTCTCTGAGATATTATTAGCCTTAAAGATAAAAGTTGAACTTTTACGATCTGTAATATCGTGTTTTAATAAAAATATTCATAAAATTATAGATCTAATTCACTTCTATCAATATGTGAGCAACAAAAGCTAATTGTACTGTAGTACAAAATAGAATAGCCTTAATATATGTCACGCAATGCCACTGCTGTGTGTGAAATAAGTGTATTACAATAATAATGTACCTACAAGTAGCTAAATAAAACACACTCATTAAACCTAACCTGTTTAATTTACATATGTACTAATTACAAGTACCTATAACGAAACTCATGCATATATTTTGCTATAAATAAATGCGCATAGATAGATGATTGTATAGAGCAACGGACGAACTATACAAAAGTTAATTTAAGTACCAATTTTACTTATTGTATACAATACAGAATAATCCGTAAAAAAAATCTGTGCAGACGCAACAGAACAAATCATTGTCCTCTATATTGCCAAAGTTTATTGAATCTGAGTCTTTACAGCTAGAAATACGGGTTTTAACATAATAGAATCTTTGTATGTCTATGTGCTCCTATGTGCATATGTAAATATGTTACTCTCGTAGAACCGGTTACATTGTTACATTGATGAAAATAGCTTTAGGGTTACATTTCCTTGCCTATTCTGTAATTCTGTATACTCTAGAATTATATCACCATTTCAGGACATATCACATAATCTCATGATAAAATACTCGTGTGAGTTTCAAAATGCCTTTTTGGATTTGATCCGCTAGATTCGCTAATGAAAATGCAGGAAAATAGTGGTAGATTATCTTTTTAATTTTCATAGAAGTGTTTAACATTCAGATTCTTCAACACCCAAAGATGACAACTCGTCACAAACAACCCTCTTAAAGTTTGACTGACTGTTTTGTAAGTTGTCCTCCGTGAATTGGTTGTTGAAGGTAATCCAAGGAACAAAGTACAATCGTGGAGATAAAGCGTGTGTTTTTTCTCCGTTAGCAGCAAGAAGTTCTTCACCTTCAAAACTATCCACACAGGCTTTAATGTTTGTAGAATCAATTTCCAATTTTTCTGAGCATTCTGACAGAGATGCAGGTGGATAAGATGCACTCATGGAGCATCGGATGAAATCCAGAGCTAAGGAAGTAGAATTAATATGCTTAATGGCACAAGCGTGCATTTTGTTCCCGTCACACTCCGGTTTCCCATGTTGACACTCAAAAGAGTAGGAAGTAGGAGATACCTTCACAGTCTGTAACAAATCAAGCAAAAATTAAGTGATTTTTACTATACTGACCACTAAAAATAGAAAATTGTATTCATTGATCATTGCAAATGCTTTTTTTTCGATATTCGGAATATATGGCATAGCTTAGCAAGAAATTAAATTAATTTAATATTTTATTAAAATGCATACCGAAGCTTTTCCATAAGGTACGAGTTCTACATCGAAATGATTTCCGACGGCAGATCTCTTTACCGGGTGCAACTGAGAACGGATGAATCGTTTGCTATCACCGCAAAGAGTTTCATAATAAACTGACACTTTCAATTTCTTCGGACTTTCCTAAAAAAAAAAGTACATGAAAAATTGTGTTAATAGGTATTTCACACAAACGAACAATAAATGATTTTTACATTTCAGAAAATAATCTTGATTATTGTAGATAATTGATTGCGGTTCTTACCTGTGCCAAAGCACTAGTTGCGAAAACAAGGAAGAGTAGTATGATGGATTTCATGTTTGTCCCTGAACTGCACAAGCTGTAATGATACCAATTAAATTAAGTACATACGTAAAGGTTCCAACAATGTGCAGTCTGCTGGATTTTCCACTAAAGCGATTATAATAAAGAGCTTAATAGCTATGTGATTATGGAATATTTGTGTGGTTTCGTGAAAAACTAAGTAAACTACTATATGGAGAATTTAGTACGAAGAAGTTTTTGTGGAATTTTTTGCTAGTCTGTATTTATATAGTAATTTTGAGTCTTCTATTGTTTGATTATGTTCAGTATCACAAACGAGAGAAAAACAGAGAGCTGAGCACACTGAAACTTATTGATATAGGAAGAGTCTCAGCGTACTGATCGTGTAAATGTCTGCACGGATCAATTGGTTTAGCACAAGTTGAAGTGAATGCATTAAGTAATTTTAATCAGAGAAAGTGCCAATAAATATTGGCACTAATAGCAAGTAGTAAACCTTAAATGATAATGCATAATCGTAAGAATGCGTTTGTAAAAACTCTTGAAGAGGAATTATGTACACTATTCATGCATTGCTAATTATTTTTAGTTTCTTTAGTACGTATTATCTACAGATTACAATCGCAGATATAATACCTATACTATGGGATTTGGTTCCCGACTACCTTTTTGTGTGTATAAATGATTTATAGCTACATAAAGGAAGATTTTTTTTGTTAAAGACTTACTCCCTTAATTTGTCAGCATTCACTTCACTCTCTTCTTTACGATTCACTGTTGTTGACTAGACTGTAGACTCACAACAATCCTGCCTAGCCCATTCACTCAGCATTTTAAATAGTGTCAAGACTTTAGGGGAGCATACATTTGCTAATAAAAAGACTATACCTGTGCATACATTCACTGCTACAGAATCTTCTTGTACAGCTAAATTTCCCTGAAGATATTTTATACCTACCTCTACGTACTTACGTATATCTGAAGTAATAATGCATGCAAGAGATAATGCAATGCAAAAAACACGCAATAGTCCTTATCCTTACTACATTACAGCCTACTTCACAAAGATCTATAACGAAACCTGCTAGTTATATGGGATAAACAACTTACATAAGATTCATTTGTACTTTTTACTACACCTTCACTAAAATGTACCCTTTGTATACTTAATAATGGCATAGTATACACCATGCAGAGTGAGATTTAATAGTTTAACCAACAATAGAATATCATCAATGACGGAGAATATATATACCTATATTTGTATACTATTATGATCTTCAACAATGGTTTATGCAGTGAAAAAAATAATCTGTACGATAGTACCTGGTGAATAATTGTAGATAGGTGTGTACTTCAATGATCATACTCAGACTTAATAATAAGGTTGTAAGTATATAGGGATATCTGCTAGCACTTATATTTAAAGCCATTATATTATTTCATGATATCTCCATACGTGTTTGAATGTAGCTTGGCTAATAGAATTTAAAAGAGTAGTCAAGTCGAGTCTGCACATCCTGTGTTGCTGTTGCTGGTAGGAGATTTTTAGATAAAAGATCTTTGTATTCTCATGCTTACATGCAGCCAAGAGATCTGAAGAGAATTCGTACTATACAACAAGTTGTATCATAAGCAGGGGTCGGACATTTATAAAAAAAAATATGTTTCTAGAGTATCACTAGGCGGTTGAGGTTTTGGATATAGCCGTTT
>JAAAYG020015957.1:0-18019 GCA_009936455.2 Tomocerus minor
CGTCCGTCCGTACGTCCGTTAGCACGATAACTCTCATTAACCACTAGGGCGAGCTTTCTGTTACGGCTTGCCTTTCGTTTTTAAGTTTTAATCATTCAAGAATTATGCAAAATATTATTATGAATTATTAATCTTGCTCTCCAACTCTTACTACTCACCAAAAGAAAATCTTTCGATCAATTCCTCAGGAGAACCAACACATTGAACATTCCCTTCAGAGATGACAATCAATTTGGAGGCTAAGTTAGTGCACTCTTCCGTGTTAAACGATGAAAAGACGATCGTATGCCCAGTAGCCCTTAGCTGATGCATCACAGCCCAAAACCTCTGTCTACAAAATGAGCGCATAACATTTTAATTTAATACATTTATTAGGAAAGCGATGAAATTGAAAATCCATGATGAAAGGGAATTAATGCGAAGTCCGTAGTCTCTAATGTTACTACTAAGACATTAGGAGGATTGTGGGACGAACCTTGAAATGGGATCAACTCCAGATGTTGGTTCGTCCAAAAGAATGATTTGATTTCCGCCTATAAGTGCCATAGCTGCACATAGTCGACGCTTCATTCCTGAACCGTAATGTTTACACAGATCTTTGGCTGCTTCATCTAGGCCTGCGCAGATAAGGACGAAAATGTCTGTCTCAATCTTCTCTTACGCATGCGCATTGAAAAAGTGTGAAATATTAAAAAGGAGGTATACACACCAAGAATTTGAAGCCATTTCCGAATATGAATAGTGAGATGAACTTTGGGTATTCCTTTCAGCCTCCCAATGAGTTCTAGCATTTGCACTCCGGTGAAGTTGTCGAAAAGAGCATTTCTCTGAGGACAGTAGCCAATTCTGGACAAATATTCCTTTGGGTGTTGAAGGAGGTTGTACCGACCGATATAGCACATTCCTCGGGTAGGAATCGTTTCACCCGTCAGCATTTGCATTATCGTTGACTTTCCGCTTCCCCCTCCCCCCAAAATCCCCACACATTGTCCTTTTTTAACTTCCAAAGTGAAATTACTAATAACCATTGTAGATGTATATGACTTTGTCAGATCCTTCACCAAAAGAACATCTTCAGCAGGGAAAATGTCTACAAATGATACAATCACTATTATCATCCTTTTCCTGCTCGATTGTCTACTACATGTAGGTAGGCATTTTCAAAAATTGCTGAGTGTGCACACAAAATGTAAGAAAAAATACCTTCGTCCACCAAAGAGTTGACTCTTACTTTCTCCTCTCGGATGTCTCTGGATAATTTCTCAGGCTTAATGTTCTTTTCCATATTCTTCAAAAATTTTAGTACGATGAACTGCATAAGTCGAGGAATTACCTTTCTCTCGGAAATAATTAATAATACCCTGAAAAACAAATATTTATCATTTTTCACTCTTAATGCTACCTCAATGATGCACAATTTTTTGTCCGACTCTGGTAGTTCCACGAACTATTTATTCGCAGAGAGACAAACAGGGCATTCCCATAAGGTAGCTATCGTAACTTAATAGTGGGTCAGAAAACTTACATGGACTTTCATAATATATGTCAGACAGACTTTGCTTTCAAAATAAATATGAAGATCGTACCAAAATATTAAGCCTTGAATAATGAGAGCCGTAAGAGCTGCTGCCAATTTCTGACTCGCTACTTTTTCTGAGTAGAAACTTAAAACAGCCGAAGGAACGTAGCAGGACCCCTCTGGCTGGCACAGTTTTTCTAGAAATCAATTAAAGTTTTTTTATTTTTTGGTTCTGTTCATACAAAAACACATCAGCTGAAAAATATCCCCTTACTGCAGCATTGTATTAAACGGGCATCCTGAGAGACGAATTCCAGTGTCCTTCCAGGATCTTTTGGAAATTTATAAAACTGAGCCTGACCATCAACAGAGCATACCTATCACCCAATGCAATATAAACAATGTTTACACACGTCCAAATTTTGAAATTACGCCATAACAATTGCAAAAACTGCAAAAAGATATCACTAATTACAGCTGAAATAGCATTAGGTAGTTTTCTGCAGTGGTTGACGTTTTGCACGGCCTCAAAAAAGTTTTGCAGTGCGGAAGTTATTGCATAGGCGGGGAAAATCAGGAAAATATTGCGAAAGAAATTAAAGCCCGAGCCTATGTAATCACTGGCAATAAGTTCAATCCAGAGAAAAGGAATAACACCTACGACAGATTCAGCCATTAAATGTTAGTAATCATAAATCCTTCAAACAATTCAAATATTTCCAGAGGAAACTACCAGGAAGAAAGCGACAACACTCTAAAAAGCAATCGTAGATTACACAGTACAGTAGTACACGCTACAGTACAAGATTGTTATTTTGTTAATTACCAGTGATTAGATGAATGCCAACTACGACATTGAATCCATTCGATTTCAACGGCATAATTGTGCTGACAAAATAGCAGAAAGGAATCGAACTCCAGCAAAAGTAGAAAAATGACAGTGCAAACAACACACCTGGATCAGAACAAAATTACGATTGAATAATAGACACTGAATGACTGAGAGCATTAAATTAAGAATTATTTCTGAACACTAGGAGGTACCCATGATTTTTATCGTGGCAAATGTTTGATTGAAATCAAGCAGAAATATCGCAGTGACTAAAAGAGTGATGAGGAGCATGACGACAAAATCGTAAAGATAATCAGTGGCCCAGTACACGACAGGATGGACTCCTGTCATGAGCTGCAAGTGTTTCACCTGTCAACACCATAGATGATTGTGAGATCATTATACATTTACTTTGGCTCTATGCCATCAGAAGATTACATTGTACTGTTATATAATAATTATAAGAATAGTCACCCCACACTCTCGTTCCTTAAGTGGAAACACGACAAGGCCAGCTGTGATGAAAGCAAATCCTAGAGAAATAATTATTCCAAAGACAACGCAAGAAGATCCACAACTTCCTTGAACATCCTCCTAATAAAATAAAATAAACCACACACCGTGGTCAAATACAAATCTTCAACTCATCAATTGTGTTCTGTGCTTTCACCGAAAGAAATTCATTGAAAGATGAAAACATCAGAGTCGGAAACTAGCAGTTCAACGGACAATTTTTACCTTTTTCATCATGGAATGTTCTTGAAGGAAGCAAAAGAATGGTATGCCAAATTGTGGAACATTCTTCTGGACTTTAATGGCTGTATTTGCACAATTTGGCAACATTCTTCTGATTTCTTCGAGAACATTCCATGATAAATTATAAGGTGACTGTGCGTACCACACTCGCCGGAAGTGGATCATTAATGACAAAAATGGAGATGTTTTGGGTTAGTGCTTTTAGTCGAATGTTCGTCAGAATGTTAAGGATCAAAGGAGCACTATGAAGTGATCCCGAGGAATAGTAGCCCCCGAGAGTGAGGGCCGTCGAAACCGCCTGGAGTTTCCTTAATTCGACGGCTACGGACTGGGTCTTGAGACTGACGTCTGCCCCTCTGGCGTCGGCGGCATTAAGCAGTTCCTGCGACAGCGCCTTGTTTCTACCGATTTCTGTCCCCGCTCCTTTCAGTAAATTTTTGATGATATTAGTAAAGTCGGCCCTTGGGTCGTCTTGACCGATGCGGTAGTAGACCTCCATCAAAGGGAATGAGGGGAGGGAGATATTCTTCGGAGGATAGGAATGGGATGGCGTGACGAACATGTGAGCCTGCCACACAACCATCAGAATCAAAATTATGGGGAAGATGTATTGCATGAGGAAAAAGTCGTTGTGCGTCTTCATGTACAATATCCTCTTCTTTGTCAAAGCGAGGATGTGGTCGTGGAATTTCGGCTTGTACTGCTCGTCCGCAGGGATCTCCGGTAACTGATCTGTAAATCAATATACTGTTGTTGTAAATAAAGCTAAACAGGGATCTTTCATTTCTTAAAATAATTTACTCACTCAGTATTGCGCTTTTCCAGTCTCCCGTCGAATCTCGGCGAACGTACAAATCAGGAGCATCTTTCTCAATCACAATTGACTCGCAGATTTTGATGAAAATGTCACTGAGCGAAACTTGGCGAATGGAGAATTTTCGAATCCCGAGCGAGGCTTTCCTAGATTCTAACTCTTCGCACACGTCCGCAAAATTCACGAACTGATTTTTTGGGAGTTCAAAGACTACAATGCAATCAAGGAAATCAGACACTGTTAATATGATGAAATTGGAAAATTCAAAGGCAACTTCTTGTTTGAAGCAATTAATAAATATAAATATATGTCACCGTACGACACATGGCTGAATCAAATAATTATACAGCCTTATTGCCACTTTCTTACTCAGATAGTGCATCTCCTCTACGTACACGTTCTTTTTTATCCGAACCTCATCTCCTAAATGTCTCATCACTATTTCCGAAATTGCCTTTGTCTCCAGATCTTTTGCATTGTCTCCAAACTCATGAGGTTGCAATCGCATGAAATAGCCAGTGTCTAACAATACAGTCAAAAGTTTGTTACTCCCTAAAAATCCATTCTATACCGAGGCAAGTACAAACGATGACAATTTTTTAAACATATGAACATGGGTTACCGTATTGGTCCTTTAAAAATTGTGGATTCCCATAACAGATCAGTCTACCATGAGCTATTTAAAACAATTTTCAAGCTGGCTATTATTTTCAATGCAAGTTAAAATTTTTTTATATTTATTTACAAAAATTTGCTTTTACATTACTCGCAGTCACAAGAGACTCAAGAGAGGCCTTTCAGATATGAATACTAAGATACCCCCCCCCTATCCCCGAAATGCCGAGAAAAAGAAAATAATTTTTAAAAATGCTCAAAATTTTCCGCATTTCGTGCGAAAAAAATGTATTTCTCATCAATTTTTGGTCTGAAACGGCAATTTTTGTTATTTCTGCGTCCGGCAATGCTAGCCTTCAGAAATGTGTTATTTTTATAAGAATTTTTTTAATGATTTAAAAAAAACTAAAGAAAAAGTGCTGTATCTCAGGATGTACTATAATCAGGGCCTCTCTGGTCAGTAATTAATTACCCTACCCACCTATAAGAGCAATTCGGTCTGCTAAATATTCCGCTTCATCCATGAAGTTTGTTGACATTATGATCGTATGATTCTTTTTTAGATCCTGCACATGCAGCAGAAGTAAATAGGATATTAGCCCTTAAATGTGTGTAATTCATGCAATTTGTATTTTTTGAAAACTATATCGTAAATTCTGACCTGGAGGATCCCCCAGATTTCTCGCCTACTCATACTGTCCATAAATGACGTAGGTTCGTCGAGCAGCAAGACTTTGGGAGCATCTGCCAAAGCCATAGCCATCCCCAACCGTCTTAACTCGTCGGGATTAAGGCTACTGGGCATTTGTTTCCGAACAGACCAAAGCTTGAGTCGTATAAGAAGCGTTGCTGAGTGGCGATTTGTTTCGTGCCTGTCGTAACCCCGTAACTGAAAAGACATGGTCATTTTAATAGAAACATAATAATATGTGACCATGCATAGATATATATGTGTGTTTATGAAAGATAAGAATCAGGTACCCGGTAGCACAATGTTACATGCTCCGTCACAGACAGCAAATTGAAATATATCAATTTTTGGGGACAGAGTCCTGTGTACTTTCTTGATTTATTCGCTTCGAAGCTAACGTCGAAATCTTTAATTGTAGCGTAGCCAGTGGTGGGGCATACCATCCCCGCAAGGATGGAAATTATTGTGGACTTTCCGCTTCCAGAGTGTCCCAGAAACACAGTGATCTCTTCCTAAGAACCAACATTTATCATAAAAGTTTTAATGTCAGAAAATTGGAACGGAGCAACATAACAAACCATTATTCCAATTTAGTAAGTTGATACCATAATTTCATTAATGAATAATGTTTTGTGTGTGTACGTGATAAATGTCCATGCTGATCTCTTGCAGGGCAATTTTGTGTTTGCTGAAGGTTTTGCATAAATGACGTAGTTTAACGAAGCATGTAGCGTCAGTTGAGGCTTCTTGATAAATACCAGGCTTTTGAAATGTTTCCTCCCTTTTATTTTCTATGTCTTTAAGCAATTCCTGATGATGTGTCTTGTTGGTCTTCTTCTGTTGATATTTCTATTACATTCCAACATTGTTATTATTTTTCTAAATCTACGTACGAACAGGACAATTTAAAAAAATTAAGTTGGCAATTTGTGCTCACTTTAAAAAAATTATACCAATGGTAGGTTGGATACAAATTCTTTTGATTCGTGATATCACCGATAAGTGCTGTTTAGAAAGAAAAGGAACCCCATTTTTATATGCACATTTTACAAGTTCAATCTATTTTTATGTCTTTCTGTGTTCAAGAAATTAAACTCTTGAACAGATTGAGATTTAATGTAAACTTGCTAAGGACACTAATGAAAAATATATTTATTATGGATTAAATTAGTAGTTATAATATAATCATAATGCACTTGGAACTTGTCAGTGCGCTGTCGCAATAATTATATAAGCCGATAGTTGATGATTTTGATTTCTTACCGAGGAAGAAGTAAGCTACAGCAGAAGCGATTAGAATTACCATACTTTCTCCCACCGAGAAACGTTGAGATACATGAGAACTATGAAAAATATTTTCCCACAGAACCGCTTTATCTGAACCACCAAACACATAATTTTTCTACATTGATTTAAACCGATCATAAGTATAATAAGTATAATGAAATTCATTAGGATTCTTAAAATAAAAAGTGGAATTCATCTTAGGATTCTTAAAATGCATTTATAAATCAGAATGTCCTACCATCACATTCGTAGTCCACAAGGTTCCCGATTGCGTTGGATAGAGCCCAATTTGGAAAGACAAGGCACAAAACACCATTCAAGTATTGATCCATAACACCTAAAAATATGAGGAGAATTTAACAAGGCATCGACATTTAATAAGTAGGTAAGCGTCTGTCTGTCACTCTATCTATCTTTCCGGGTATCCAATAACTAAAGAACGGATTGACATAATTCCTTCAAACTTTCATTTGAGAAAGCAATTGGAAGATCAACAGTGTTTATGCACTTACCGATTCGCACAAGAGTTAGAGGAACAAAAAAAGATGCAAAGCCGACAACAATGGCGCACGGACCAGCCATGTACACTAAAAGGATGGTAGAATATATTTCAAAAGACAATAGTGATAAAACCGGATGAATTTGTAGCCAAAATAGCAATGGAAATGTTATTCTTACCAGATCCCGTCATGACAGCCATAAAAAAGTTAAAAAACGTAAGGGAACACATATGAATCCAGAGAAGGAGGAAGACGACATAATAACTTGACTGTTCACAGATAGCTCCATGACTGTATGGTTGGAAAAGAGCCCAAGTGATGAACACGGCCGTGATTGCTCTTAGCAGCAGTGTGTGGAAAAGTAAAATTACCCAATGAAGATACAATGGCATCCCGTGCATTTTCAACATATCCTATACAAAACATCAGATAAATTAATATGAAGCATACAGTAGGACTGTAGGACCAAACAACTACTCAGCATTAAAAGTGAGGATTTGTAATTGCCAACGTACTTTAATTCCAATTTTATTCTCTTTGACAATTTGCCTGACGATGAAATAGGAGTTCATCATGTAAGCGATGACCAATGTACATGTAACCAAATTGCTAATGAGTACCCTTACGTGGTCATCAAAAAAATTAGCATCATAAAACAGTTTTAATTCTATTTCCGGCAGATCGTTCACATCCAAAATTCCATTATTTTCCGACTAAAACAAAATTGGTTAAATTGTTATGTTAACATATCAATAAATCCTAAATGCATTTTCAGTCAGAATTTAATTCCCCCTGCTAAACTACTCCGAGTTGACCCTGCTCTCTGGCTCCTAAATGGAGACTGCTACAAAATTCATATCATTCATACCCAATACTAACAAACCAAGGCCGTATCTAGAACTCAGTTTCGGGGGGGGGGGGGCAAAGCCAAATTTATTTTATTAAGATATTTACGATTTTGGCCTAAAAATTGATGAAATATGTGTCATTTCGCGCGAAGCGCGGATAATTTTGCTCGTTTTTCCGAAATTTTTCTCTTTTTTCGACATTTCGGGGGGATATATAATATATATACCGAATATCAAGGATAATAGACCTACCCTACTAAAGGATCTGCAAATAATTGCCCATGTGCCCATCCCCTAAATACGGCCATGTAACAAACATAATATATGAGAAAATGAAATATTTAAAGGATCTTACGAATGCTGATAAACTTAGAACACCAGTGCTAGTGCTTTCATTTGATTTAATCGATACCACTTCGTCTGTCACCAGTTTTAGATAAGCAGCATCAATCGCGTATTGCACGGCACAAAATCCACTTTTAATATACGGGCTCGCTACATTACATCAACATTAAATATCTCAGTTAAGGTTTTCGTTAAGGAGTACTATACACGATTTAAGCCTAGTATAAAAAATGCGATGAAGTTTAAAATTGTCGGTGCAAATAGAAATTGTGTAGCACTGTTTTCCAAATACAATCTGACTAGACAGTTGCAGTTGAAATGATGAGTGCGGAGTAGAAGACACAAGACACAGTAGATGCATGTACCCTTCTTGCTCTCGCAACTGTTGTCGCGGAAAATAACAAAAATTTTGACATAGACAATTTTTCTGCCCTGTTTCCGACAGTTTGGGGAAGCGTACAAAGCTGCAAAAAATACCAAAGCAAAGAGGAAAAAATTCTCCAGCGCACATGTTTCTGACTTTTGCAACTTTGTCTTTCTAAATGCGATAAAAATCGAAATACATGTTTCCAATGCATTCCCTCCAGTCCAAAAAATCCCTAATTTGTATGTAGAATTTTATTTTTTTAAATGTTGGAAACATGTGCTCTCCAAAAATTAGAGCAGGATTTAAAAATGTTTATTTCCTTGCGCTACATTAAGACGTTCTCCTTGAATCAGGGATGGAATAGTGTCAACCCCTCCTTAAACATTTCACCTCAGTCAGTTCAAATTTAAGAAGGGGTTGGCATGTTTTCCTGTTCTTATTCAAGGAGAAGGCCTTAATATATTTTCCGAAGCACATTTTTCCATATATTTACAAAACTAAATTCTTATGAGAAATTAAAAAAAATCGTCACAGATTATATATAATCTTGTACGCGTCAAACCTTAAAAAATTGTATGTTCTTAATGGTATGCTTGCCGTCTTTGACAAGCAGTGAAAGCAGCTTATTATAAGTCTAATTACAATAATTTCTTTCAAGAGTACATGCCGCGGGTTAGACAGTAGACAGGTTTAGGTATGGCCATGGCTCGTGGCCATATAATTCAAATATGAAAAAAGTGGGTTCAAAGATTTTGAAGCAAAAACGTAGAGTAGAAAAAAGTTTTTTTTAATTGTGGCAGGACCGAAGCAGGGCATATCTAGTGCCCGGTACCTTCTTTTTTGGAATTACAATGAAGAAATACTATAGAATTTAATTTGATTGATTTGTGGTAACTTACCCCAGGATATGCTCTTTGGCGGCTCTATGTATGGATGATCATTTTCGGTATCTTCTATCTCAGAATAATTCATGCTGATGGCATATGAGAGGACCTTGGGATATTTCGAATTATATGCTAAATCTTCTTTATTGTACAAAAATGTTATCCCGACTGGTTGGACGTGGTTAACGTTGCTCTTATTCTGCAGCAGGCAACGGTGTTTCACTTCTTCCGCACTTGATACAAACACCTGTAGGTGTTATTTTAATAAACTGAAATGTAAAGTGTAAACTATTGCACGTGATTTAGTATGGAACAAAGGCAATTGTACCAGCAGCCATGCCCATGCCCCGAAAAAAGTTTCGACCTATAGCAATCTCTTTTTTGATAGATTTAATTGTCAAACACTCTTTTTTGACAATTAATTCTAGAAAGGTTAACAGACCAACCAAGGATTTACAAAAATATCTCTTTGACATTCTGCAATCATAACACTACCTTACTATCATGCCTTCTTTCATAATAAGTACTATATATATAAGTGTGTCACTAACAATTCCTTTATCTCCATTTCCATCGCGGACTATTACTCGGGGTGAAACTTTCAAACTGTCCGCAACCTTCTCCATTATTGATTCGGTAATTTCATTATATGGAGTCACGAATATTCGAACGTAACCCGTCCGTGCGTAGAGAGCATTGAACTCATCGACAAGATGGTCTGCTCTTACTGCAGGAAAAGTTGGCTTCGGAGAATTTTCTGTAAAAATATTAAATTGTAAATTGAGAATTAACTCTAACAAGTAACTCCGTAAGGGTTGCCATTCATCAAATCTTTGTTTAAGGGATCACACGAATTTTAGAGCCCTCCCACAGAAGTTGTCCCTTTTCGCATCATAATATTTTTATATTGTTTACATAATTATGTAAATAGCAAGGAATGCTTTAATCCTCATAAATTTCATTGCAAAACTGTCTTAAATGAAGAGCCCCACCCCAGTCCCTACTCCTACTTCCTCCGAAAAACAAAATGAGCTTAATATTGTTATAAAAAGAAAAAAGAATGCCTGCACCCAAAAATGCGCTCTATTAGCGGTTATTGTTCTCGCTACGATTTAAAATACTAAGAATTGGAAAACGGTAACTCGGATCTCCATAAGCTCCCTTTTGTTTCCATCAACGATGTGGCAACCCTACATAAATTATCTTTGAATAAAATATTTAAACAGAAATTCCTACTGGCGTAATCATCTTCTTCGATGGCTTGTTTCCAGGTAATTCCACCAGTAAAGGACGAGAAAATTATGAAGGCGATTATTGCTGGAGCAAAAACCTCCAAAATAGTAATGAACCAGTTACGGTGACGAAGGAAAATGGGACTCACAAACAAAACCGAAAATCTTCTGCAGAGTGTGAAAAAGTTTTTGCGAGTTCTGTCAGAAAATGATTTTGCCAATTGTTTTTCTTGTTCCTCTTTTTTCCTGAAACGATTAATGAGCAATCATTTTGGATCTATCATGTAGCTTCTTTGCCAGTAGTGTCAATTAAAACAAATGACAAAATAGATAGATACTCTTGACATAATATTACATATTAGACATTTATACATTTGATATTCCGCTAATTCCGAGAAGTCATTCCTGTTGCTTTTGGTGTCAAAGAGCCGGCTTTCACTGTCGTTATTCCGTTTAAAAAGTGAACTTCCTATTCCCACGATAGAGGATGTGTTAGATTTGATAGACAAGGATGGTGACGAGGGGGCTTGACTAATTCGGTCCTCCTGATCATCCGACCATTGCCATTGCTTCTCTCCTCCTTTATCTTTCTTCGAAGCCATCACTCTTAATTCGTATCGCTATTATTTGCCGATTCCACCAAGTTACCGACTGGGGCGACACACGCGTCGTATCTACACTCGTATAGAGATGAGGATACTGGCAGTTCGGGGAACCCAGGCTAATAAAATTGTGGTAGTTTAAAGTCTATTGTTGCGAATACTACTGAACTTTGAAGGTAACTTGTACTGAAAGTGTTCCAAAGTGACACGTCGACTGTTGTACGGCTCATGTGTATTACTACGGCATAAAACCCTCGTGCTGTATGCTATAGTTATCTTTATCCCTAATACGCACATTACTATGGAGCTAGCCGAATATCAAGGATAATAGACCTCCCCTACTAAAGGATCTGCAAATAACAAATTCTGATGCCCAGTGACGTCACCATTTCAAACATTTTCATAATAATTTCCCATAGCAATCTGCCGAAGCCTAACCGAATATACTAATATGACCAATGTATTTCCAGGGTTTCTTGGGGCGGGGGATTGGTAATTTCCTCATATGTATACCAAGCCCCCCCCCCAAAGAAACCCATGGAAACTCATTGAATATTATATATTATGATGCTGACCAAGGGGAGTGAATATCGTCATGCATATGTCATTTTTTCCTACTATGGTGAAAATAGAGCCGTTTACATTGAAAGGGTCCTGACCCTGAGATCTACAGGGACAGCAAACAAATTATTATTAGGCTGAGCGACAGGCATAAGCCTTCAACACGTTTATGCAATGAAAAATATAGTTTATTGTCTATATATATACGTCCCAGTAAATTTCGAAAGAAATTCCCAAACTTCGCCACCTTAAGAGCCTAAGCAGTATGACAATGTTTACCCCACTTGATGATGACAGAATCATTTATGAAAGGTCCACAGCAGCCTCAGTGGCCTCTGTATATCAAAACAAAAATTATTTATTTTTTGCAAAAAATGTTTCATCGCTTACAGTTTTGTAGCTAGAAATAGGATGTTAACAGACAACCAGAAAGTTCCTCTACAGATCTCTCATAATATTCTCCATTTCTTATAGCCCATTTAATTTACTAAATATATCTCCGAATCAGAGATCAAGAGGACACCTAATCGAATGTAAAAAATTCCCCCGACACCATAGTCATTGCATTGCTTGTCACGAGCGGTCCTTCGTTGGGACGCACAATGCTAGGTGCACAGAACGGAATGGGAATCACACCCAACAAAAGTAGATGCTCGACGTCCCATTTCCTTTCGGGCGGCTTCCTTCCTGCACGTTCTCTCCCAACAACAACTGTTTAAGGACATACACATAGTATGTCCATAGTGTGTACATGTACATACGGAGTAGATGGCTATCAGAACTTTATATTCGTTATCATACCTATAGATGTAAAAAAGTAGAAATGTTCACCACCAGTAAAGTCGATGATCAGGAATGAGGATGCGGATCGAATGATACGATGGGATTTGACGGACACTGCTCTCTCTCTCTAGCTCTCCTACCAACAAACGACTAGCGACTACCTCATTCATTCCAGCCGCAGTCTCCAGGATACTCAGACTGACTGACTCTCGCTGCCTGCTCTACACTACACACGCCGCCAATGCTACAGCAGCAGCAGCGATGATTTAGCAAGTATTGCATTTTGTGGAAGAAAAAGTGTAGCATACAATCATTCACGTAAATATAAAATACGTTTACGTACGTATATATATATATATTTGAGCATAACTCCGTTTTAGCGGTACGCGGAATTATAAGAATGCCTTGAAGTTCTGACTGTGTATCTATCTATCTATCTATCAATGTATCTACCCATTTATCAATCTGAGCCCATTTTTTTCATTGAGTCAACTTTTTTGAATCCTGTTTTCAGTATTGAGTCATGTGTCCTCTCAATAAGAAAATCCAGAAAAATGGACTAAATCGCTCCACCCTCTCCACCCCCTACCCCGCCCACTTTTCTTAAGCTTTTACTTTTTTGAATTCGGTTTTGAGTCATGTCCTCTCAATAACAAATTCCAGAAAAAATGGACGATATCGCACCACCCTCTCCACACCCCCTTTATATGTAAATAAATTACCGGTACATTGCTACTCTGTTTACAACAGTTTATTTTTTATTTATTCCTTACACTTACATCATGCTATTAAATGAACCCGTTTTGTGTTGTTACTCGATCATCCTTCTCTCTCTTCCCACTTTTTATTACTTATACTTTTCATATGTTCATCTCTTTATATGCACTTTTATAGACGGTTGTTGACAGACTTGTTAAATTCGGGATTTCAAAAATTTTACGTTTACACCTTTACTAGATGCAAATCAAAAAAACTCGCACGAACTTTTAATTAACAATCCCTGTAGTATCCCTAATAGCATTTTAATTCCCCTAATACTCTTAACATAAGTAGTATATTATTTTTAAATTTTTTAAGGCTAATAATAATATTTTTGCAAAATGTGCTACTGACGGTGAAACTATTTGCACTCACAGGTAGGTGTATCGTGGTAATGATAATACCATTACTACTTCCAACTGGTGAGGATTACGGATGATAGGATGTTATGTGAGTGTACACTTCATAAAACACATACCTAATCGAATTTTGCATTGTGAAGATAGTTGTACGTAGAGAGGAGAACATTTTTATTATCTATGTAGCGGAAACTGCATTATGCAAACGTCCTGTCAGTAAGTTTGTCTGTCCGTCCATTTCGCGATGACTCAATTACTCATGAACGCATTGACATAACTCGTCAAACTTTTCTTGGGCTAAAATTGGTAAAAAGGAAGTTTCGGTTCAGAAACAAAAGAAAGCCAAGAAGCAGGGCCGGACCCAGAGGAGGGGCTTAGGGAGCTCAAGCCCCCCCCCCCTCGGAAATGTCGAGAAAAAGAGAACATTTTTGGAAAAATGCTCAAATTTTTCGAACTTCGCGCTAAAAAAGGTGTTTTTCATCAGTTTTTGGCCTTAATAGCGGTCGTAAATACTCCAATAAAATGTATTTGGCTTCGAGCCCCCCCCCCCCCGAAGATTATTCCTGCATCCGGCCTTGCCAACAAGCCCTGTAAAGGAGGGGTACAAAAAAATTCCAAAAATACTTTCTGTTAAACGGATTGAAATGAATCTTTCAAATCCTCAACACGTGGTAAAAAAGTAAAAGAGTAAAAGAGGAGGTAAAAGTTAAATACTGAAATAGGAGAAATTGGAACGTTTCGCTACATCGTTACGCCATTTTACTACGGTTCGGTTTCATATAGTGACGTATACCAACATTTCCGTTAGTATTTGCACTTATTATCTCCATTTCCACATTACAGGATATCATGGGACGGTTCTATTTAGAACTATAACTTTATTTACTGCTCTAAATCCAATGAGAATTATTTAGTGTCCAAGTGGAGTGGATTCCAATAGGACCAAATGTATGTTTTATAAATAATCTGTGCGCATTATGCATATCCGATTCCGCAGAGAGATACATGGAGTCCATGCATGATATTCTAACCCCTATTTACATACCTATGCATCTATAGGTAATATTATATCCTGTGTGTGTATGGCATTTTGGTTATGGCCATGCATGAGATGAGCTAGCTAGCATTCTTTTAGAATTAGTTCATTTTAACTGACTACAGTTACCACTCCTACTACACTCCTACTTATTCCTACCCACTACCAAGGGTTTTGCACAACCACATTAGAACTTACTTCAGCTCTGATATTCCTTTTTCCCCGGAAATTAGTTTGGAACTAAAAAAGATGACAATATCGTCATGTCTTTAAGAAAGAACAAAGATCATAATAATCTCCATTTGGCTAAAGATCCATTTTCCAGCATTGAATCTTTTTTAATATTGGAGAGGTCCCTGGAGCAATCGGGACAAAGGTGTATAGAAAATCAAAATGTCATTGAGCAGTACTTAATATCCGTAATAGAAACAATCAGTGCGAAATATTCAGATTTGGAATCCACTTTTATCCTCCGCCGTTTACCTACATTCACGGTTAGTCTTCAGCGCTATTATTCCTACTAATTGATGCTTATTAGTTATTTCTGGTATTAAAGAAAAAGTGAAATAAATTTCGGTTAGGCAGTCGAGACTTGCTACAGCATTGAACTAGAAAATAATAGCGGTTGATTATATAAATAGATTGTGTAATTGTGAAGAATTATGACTGGATGGGATTCAAAGAAAATAATTCTTAGATTTTTGTGTGGTTTATTTGTGCATTTGATTGTTGCAGGCCCCGTTTGCCAACACCAATGAGTATGCTGTCGTTCTGGACAATTTTGATTTCACTCTTAGTTCACCTCTGGACCCCAGACGCAGGTCGACTACTGACAGAGTAGGAATTCCAAATTTCGGACAAACGGAGATTTTCCATCCGAACAAAGAAGTCATTGATGCCTACCACGCCCACCATGGCTCAAAGGACACAGACAGCACTGAAGAACACGACGAAACACAAGTTCAATCAGTTGAAGAGACTGAAAATGTCATAGGACAGTTGGTTAATGGAAAATATGCTTATCGCAGGCAAGATCTTAATTAAATTCTGAGAAAAATAATTCAATTTTGATTGAACTAATTTTAATGACACGCATTGCTTTATTTCTGGAAAAGTGGAAATAAACAATGATGTTTTCATTCCATTGTAGTCATGAGGTGTTCAAGAGGTTTGCAAATTCTTTCCTGGATGCTTCCAATGCAGATCTGGTGGAATCAAATGATCGTAGCAAAACTAACATGGAGTCAAACAGAGTTCAGATAATAGGACCACACTTACTTCACGATGTAAAATTTGGGAGTGAAGTTAAGAATATTTTGAAGTTGATTCAATCGGGGATGCCTTTGAAATGCGAGAGAAACTCCCGCTGTGTCGTCAGTGTGAACCATTTGAAGTCTTTCATTTCCATCTCGTATGATGACACCGAAGTGATAGTCAAACCTTGTCTCTTCTTAGAAAATGGCTACGCAAGAGTTCATGCCAATTTAACTGAGAGGATTCCTTTCTACCACTCTTGCATAGTAAATATCGGTCAATCCTTAACGAAGGTACACAGACAATTATATCAATTTTAAATGTCGTTCTTATCTTAAGGATGCCTCAATGATCGACTGCGCCTGCGTGGAAAATATTACGAAGGGGTGCGTAGTAACCGATTCGGCGTTAACATGGATAGGTATGGCAATTACACAGAAATCGTTTTTCTCAAGTTTGAGATACCCGATTCTGAAATTTAATATCGCAAAAAATCAAGGAGACTTGTCCCGAGGGAAAGCCGTAGGGGATTTTTTTTAGCTCTTCAAACAACGGAGAAGTAAATACTTTTGTTCAAACTCCATGAATTTCTACCACTCCACAAAAAATTTTGGCGCTTGTAGACACTTTTTGGGAAAACCCCTACGAGCCTACGACTCGCTCTCGGTACCAGAAAGGTCTACGTTTAAAAAAATAAATGCCCTAGCCCAATTCCCCACGGTAAAAAAAAACGATTTTTGCGTATCATTGAGGTACCCTTAAGAATTTTGATCAAGTATTCTGGGAGAAAGTTTATATGATTGTCTTTATGGTTTCAGGGCTGCCTCCTTTTCCCTACTAGTTTTGAAACGCTATGGACTCTTCAGTTTTGGCCTCAAGAGTCGCATATTATCTGCACGTATCATCCAAATAGCATAGTCTCTCGATTGCTAAAATTACACGTAGGATTTTGCCTGAACCCTACCAATTTTTGGGAGAGCCTCAATAATAATTTCCTTATAGGGGTTGAAGACTTAAGTGCGTGCACAGAGGCCAATGGCAGTTATTTAAATCTGGATTATGCTCTCAGTAGTTTTCTGTACGAACTGGAATTCTTTTGTCAGATTGAAGATTGGGCCCCAAGAAACTTCGCAACCCGCTTAGTACACTTACTGAGAACAACAGTGGACTCCTACGAAAAAGGATTTCACGCTCACTACTTTACAAAAATAAATGTACTTCGCGGTATTTGGAAGAACAACTTGGAAACATTTGGGAGAGAGGAAAAATTCGTTTTAAAAGAATTGGATGACATTGAAGAATCCGCAGAGGACACCGTAGATTATTGTGATAGAAGCATTGACGATTTCGATGACGACTTTGGATTTTTTGATCCATTGGATACGAACGAGGAAAGGCTTGAAGTTATGCTAACTTCTGATATGGTCTACAAATCTGTCAATCCATTTCAGTCATTAGAAAATATTACAAGTAAAGGGTTGAAAGAAGGTCTTAAAACTGACGTTGAAAAGAAACCAGCCACATTGTCCAAAATGTTCGGATCTACACTGCTGAGAAAATTTGGAAGCAAATTGAGTCGAAGTAAAAGCGACGCTGGACTTCCAGAACCAATGAACGAGTTGAAAAAACCCAAAAGTATGATGGATATTGCTTCAGGATTTGAGGAATCCGTTGCGAATATGAGACGAGAAAAGTCAACCCTGCAGCAGAATAAATTCGCCTCTGAGGAATCTCTCTCTGAAGAAACAACATTAACGACACCAATTGTTCCCCCAAGAAAATTACGGAGTTGTTCCGTGCCACAAGCTGGGACATCAAGTAGTAGTACTCATCTTCAATTCGGATACGAAAATGAAGGCTTACAACTACCGACAGACTCAATTTATTCTAACATTTTGCAAATAGTTTGCGACCTTCCACCCTCCGATGTCTTATCCGATTTGGAATTGTTGGCTTATTTGGAATCTGGCAAAAG
>JAAAYG020015968.1:0-59435 GCA_009936455.2 Tomocerus minor
TGAATTGAATTTAAATAATGAAATGATATGATTGTATACTTTTGAGAAACAATCAATAAATTCTACTACTACTACTACTACTACTACTATTTTAAAACTAACATAAATAATTAATGGTGCAGGGAACAATGTCCCATTTTCTTGCCAAATAAATAATAAATACCAATCAAGATTTGGGTTTCTTTTTAATCATGGTAAATGAATTTCATGCAAAAATAAAAATTATGCCCTTTTCATTCATAATTTAACTACACATGCCCCCTAATAATTTAAAAAAATGGTACATTTACCTAGGTATGTATAGTATTAAAATAATAAGCACAGAAGAAAATAATTTTGCTGAAATTTCTAATTTTTTGTGCCGAAAAAGGCATTCTTATCAGCGACAAAAATTCATTGGCGATTTATGCGTCCCCCTCCCTCCAAGTTTAATTGTCAGAACAAAGACAACGATACCCTAATAAATCGTTTTCTCGGAAGACGTGGTAATTCTGTACTCTGGACTTTGCAGACTATTGCTGCAGAGCCAGTATGATTCATAATTTCCAGATAACATGTTCTAGGAAGAAGTGGTAACGACAATTTTAGGGAGAATGCCTATATGATTGCCAAAACTAACGACAAGTTATTACAGAAAGCTCACCCAAGAGTATGGTATCATGTGTATCGTTGCATTAAAACTAAAGTTATGATTAGTATGTAAAGCCCCATGCACTAATTAATTATCGCTAAATACAATAAAACACAAAAAATGTAATTTAATGTAAAAAAAAGTAACTCTTTTACTATGATTTTTGATAGAAGAAATACAAACACTACTAAGTATTATAATATGAGCATTATAAAATTATTTATGTTTCAAATATTATTATAATCTAAAGAAGTGTATAAGACATTCAATAGTTGATTGTTCCAAAATTGGTGGACGAACAAATTGGCCGGATGTGTGATTCCATAAGCACATGCCAGGCGTGCTTAAACAAAGGGAAGGTTTCGCCATAGTGCCCATCATGCAGTACCAGGATATTTGAACAGATGCATCGAAGAAATCTTATTCAGAAATGAGGCCCGTTTGTATGCATAAAACATTTAGACACCAGCAAATGCAATTTTTAAATAACTTGATAAAGGTTGTGTTACATTTCAATTCCTATTGCCTAACCTAGATAAGCACCGAGTTTTGTTTATGCATTAACAATTAGCAAAAGTATGATTATACAAATTGCTAGTATTCTAAGATACAGGTATGCATACGCATATTAAAAATTTAGCTGTAGTAGACATTGTAATCATTTTTAAAACACGAAAACTGCTTTTATAAGTTAAGACTGGGTGGACTATAGATTTAAGGTATCAAAAACTCTTATTTCTGAACAAACATCTCATAATTATTCGGAAAAACCTTCTTGGTTATTTCGTCGTTCTGAATCGGAGTTAATATTGAAATATCTACCTTGCATTAACCTAATTAGATATCATTAGGTCATTAAACTAACTAAACGCAAAAGTTAGTAAAAGCTAGTACAAGAAACTAATGGTGGTGCACGGGAAGAAAACTTTTATACGAAAACTCGGAGGAATAATGAATGAGTCAACAGATGAAATAAGTGCATGGTCTGCCATCTGGACAATTTTATTTTGGATATGAGAGTAGATTCCCTGCTTCAACATAAACCTCGCAATGGTAAATGGTTGGAGACAGTGGAGATGAAATTGGAAGATTCTCTTTACATCTCTGCATCATCTCGGTATGTAGAAAGTAACATTGTTAAAATTTGTTGTTGAGTTAATTTTTCATCTTTCAAGGATATAGGTGGCTATGGTAACTTAATGCCAGTAACCATAACAGGTGTCCAAAATTGATAATGATATGGTTTAAATATAGTCAAATATTATAATAATCCATATGGACCTGTAACACGTATAACATGCGTAACATGTAACGGGTCTTATTAGCAAATAATGTGGGCTAAATTGATGGGATTTTTTAAATTGTGTAATTATGTATGACATGGCATCGCTTGTAAAGTTTCGGAACTTTTTTTTAAATAAAAATTTAAAATCCTAAACAAGCATGTCCATTTTAGGTTTTCAGGGTCTATATTTGATAAGGTAACTCCGAAGGTCAAAGGTCTAAAACCGACGTAAATCGACTTATTCCTGTATCTCTGAGGAAGGTTATTTTTTTAAATATTTTAAATAAAACCTGGAACCTAAAATATGCCTATTTTTTGAGGTTTTTAAATTTTTAATATACCAAAAGAGTCGAAATTATCTAAATATCCATGCCCATTTACTTTAGGCACATAACTACACATTTTTTGAAAAAATTCCTATCAAACTGTTAGTCAATTTTTCTTCCCAATTAAAAATTTTCCTCCTACCCCCATTACCTAAATCATTACTATTCATTACCAATTTTTGACACCTGTTATTGTTACTACTGTCATTTTTCACCGCTGTGGCTCTGAGGTTATGTACACTGCCTAGTCGGCACATGTTCGGTTCTCGGTTGGAGCTTCAGCTTTTTATTGTGAATGCAGGTGGTGGGTAAGGGTATACTGGGCTCGGTGTCTAAATATGTACGGGCGGGTATACCTTGACGTAAATGGTATGCGCTGGAACTTTGCCCCTTTGAGCCCGGGAAAATTATGATTAGGGCTATGCTTTCCATTCTGGTGCCCCCAAACAGAGGCGGTTCTATCTACCTGCGGGGCCCCCTGCAAGGCGCCTGATGCGGGGCCCTAGTATATCTACGTATTCTCGCGTAGCGCAAAAAAATTGATATTCTTTGTCCAAAATTAGTTAAATATAGGATAATACTTCTCAAAAATCGCGCATGGCGCGGAAAGTTTGATTATTTTATGAAAAAACTTTTTACTTACTCTTTTTATTACTAAATTTTTATTTTCGGGGAAAATGCCAAAACATATTTAGCCTCAAGCGCGGGGCCCCTCTAGGCGCGGGGCCCCCTGCGCCGCAGGTTTCGCAGGTCGGTAGAACCGCCACTGCCCCCAAATTCTCAGAACCCTTTCGCAGGGTGCACAACGATCGGATAATTTGATTTCCTTCCTCTAAGTCCTTACTACTCCTTAAACCTCGGTTTAAGTTTGGATCAGAGACATAACATCAGTGCTCAATGGTCTGTGATGCAATAATACCAATACCAATCAAGCTCTGAGTGAATCGATGAAAATTCCCTTAGGAGCTGAAAAATTACCTGTGCTAAAACTAATGAACAAAAATGGCAAATTGAAAGGTATTGGATACTACATAGTTTCACAGAAATACAATAATTTTCTGTTCACGATAAATTAGAATGTAGAAGAAAGAGATTGAAAGGATCACACGAAGGTATTTCGAAAGGGATTGCAAGTATCAGCATTTACAAGAAACCTGTCAAATGAATTGGAAATTAGAAAATATAGAGGAGAATTGAGTGATGGGATAAAGTGTAGGATTGTGTAATAGATGAGCAGGAGACAGTGGAGATGTAAAACAATTCATAGGAGAAGATCATGTGGAGTAAGTTTTAGTTTGAGCACTATGTTGCTGCAGACGGGTTTAAGCTAGCGTATTTATGATTAGTATTGCCATTTGGTCGTGCCATGAGCGTAATAATATCAGTAGTACGCAGTAGTGGAGGCGCCGGAAGAGAAGTGCAGTGCCAGTCCTGCGGTTAGGACTCTGCTATAGACATATAGTGGAAATAAAGCAGTTGTATTGTATGTAGTTGAGAATTGAGTGACGTACTGGAGTCTGTGCTGCTGCGGGATCCTGGAGTCGTGGAGTTTGCTGGATGATAGTATAACGGCTTCTTATGTAATGTCGGAGCACAAAAGAGGTTTGCGTGAATTTTCTGCATTGAAAAGGACCTCTACTTTCGAGTATAGGTAAAAAGTGTCTTGTGTGTAGTACGAGGGAGAACCGGGCACAGTGAGGCAGGCAACGGCAGAGCAGACGACATTGCACACAGAGACAGACACAGAGGCAGGAGATGTACGTACGTAGGTAGGTAGGCAAGAGATCAGAGAAGAGACAGGCAGGAGGGGGAAGGCAAGTGCAGAAGTACGCGGAATACGAGCTGTGTACATTGATTGGTATTTGTGGAAAGGAGGTAGCTGGATGAGGTAAAGTTAAAGTGATGACGGGAATGTGATAGTTATGCATGTAGTTTGCCGAAATGATTTTAATTCATTTACGGAATTTTAAAAATTGGATTGTGTGGTCTTGGACGTATCTCTGGGCATTTTGGTTCTTGCTCGTCGTGTTTGTGCTCTACTACTTGCGAGGCCCTCTTAAAATATCCGAAAATATTGGAATGGGTAAACCCTTGGAAAATTACTCTCCCCGCAATTTAAATACATATGTGACTACATGAGAGGCTAATTTGCTCATCTGATTTACTGTGTCTCATTACTTTTATTATTTCTTTGTCACTTGCAGCCACAATGTTCCTCAGCACTCTAACGCCAAAATTTTATGTAGCTTTAACTGGCACATCGTCACTTATATCAGGTCTTATATTGGTAAGTAAATTTTATACATTTTTATCCTTTTTAAACTTTTCAAATATTTCTCAATTGCATTTTTCCGTACGAACAGAACGTGCTTAATGCAATCTTGTTTATAATGTGCAATTACTTCGTGTGACGTGTCTACATGTGTGAACATGCTTTACAGATTTTTGAGTGGTGGTATTATCGAAAGTATGGCACATCATTTATAGAACAAGTTTCTTTAAATCATCTTGGCCCCTTATTGGGCCCCCCTGATTATAATACTAATGGAAACTCAAACGGGGAAAGTAATGGCACTAGCAATGCAAATCCTAATCAATCTGCAACGACGTCGTCAGCCGGTAAGCCTAACAGTGCGTACTCTTTTTCTTTGATCTTCTTAACTGTTGTGAACACTTTTTGTAACACAATTAACTATTTTATTCGTGCTTTATCAACTCCAAAATTGTATACCAAGTTCTAAAATGGATTCGAACCATCTTGTTTCAGAGTGTAAAGTTTGGAGAAATCCATTAAATCTTTTTCGTGGTGCAGAGTATCTCAGATTGTTTAATCTAACTAAAAAGGAGCCGTTAACTTTTTACGATATGAATTTATCAGCTCAAGATCATCAAACATTTTTCACTTGTGATAGTGATGCAGCAAGACCCGAGTACTCGCGTATGTCCCTTTTATTTATTTTTGTCTAATTATCATTACAGTGAATATATTTTGTATGTTGTATCACTTGTACTGTCACTTGTCACTGGTCACCACTTATAATCAATAGATTTGTTGTTAATTTCTATTATCCAAAACTGTGTAAATTCAGAGGTATAAGAAATGATGTTAAAGCTAAGAAATCGCTGTGTAATTTTTTAATAACTCTATCAATAAGTTGCTTAGCAACCTACAGATTTTTACCATTTGTGAAAGAAGAGAAATCAGTTTAGTAAAGTTAGTGTGGACGAACCCTAATAACAAATTGGTGGGCGCTGAGGGTTGGTTCACAATACAAAATAATTATAGTTCTTCTTTTCCATGCATCAGTTTTATTGTTACAAGGAAGCAATCTATTAAACCTGCTGCGGCTGTAGCATGGAATAAACTTACGAGAAAATGGGCATTGAAGAGCTATCGTTAGTTAATTTTGTTGAATCTAATAGGAAAAATGTATATCTATTTTGTTGAAGTATGTGAGGGGAGTTTGTTGTAATTTTATTATTAGGTTAAGTTTGTGACTTTTGGTGAAAAGCAGTGTTAACCTTTAGGTTATTACTGATATAAATTCGTGTAATTGGATGGCCTATTTTGTCACTTGAACAAAGCAAATCTATCTAACTGTAGGTTTGTGCACAATATTTTCTAATTTTTGTTAATGCCAATATTTCTGTTTTAGTAATGCAAACTGCCTGGAGAGAACGAAATCCCCAGGAAAGAATAAAAGGAGCAAAAGCAGCGATTGAAAAGAATGCTGATTGTGCTACAGCCTATATTTTATTAGCCGAAGAAGAAGCACCCACAATCACGGACAGTGAAAAACTTTTGAAACAAGCACTAAAGTCTGCCGAATTCAACCATAAAAAGTCACAGTTAACACTGTCCCACGGGGCCAACTCAGATAATGTACATCGTGAGTCATCTAAATGTAAATTTCTGAATTGTATTCGAAAGCCATTGCGCACAGTATTTTGTTTTACCCTAAAGGCTCTATTTTATTTTTCAGGTCGAGACATAAATGTTCTCATTTATATCAAAAGGCGGTTAGCCATGTGTGCTAGAAAGTTAGGAAGGCTGAAAGAAGCAGTTAAAATGTTTCGAGATGTAATACAAAATTCCCAATATTACCCATTAGCATTTTATGCGTCCTTAAATTGCAACTATATTTTAATGTTCATTAATTACAGTTAACAAAGGAAGTCCACCCGATCATGAGTGTACTTCATGTTCACGAAAATCTCATAGAAGCGCTGTTAGAAATGCAGGCATACGCAGATGTTCAAGCAGTTCTAGCAAAATATGACGATGGGTCCGTTCCGCGTTCTGCAACACTTTGCTATACTTCTGCGTTACTTAAAGTGCGTCAGGTTTCTGATAAGTAAGTAAATCCTGAAATGTGCATTCAGTGGGTGTAGTAATAAAGTAATAATTCACGTTGAAGAGGAAGTAAATGTCTTATTGTAATTCGTTGTGATTTGCAGGTTTGTATCAGAGTCAGGATTGATTAAACGAGGACTCAGTACAGCAGAAATGAATGCTATTGAAGCTATACATAGAGCTGTTGAGTACAATCCCCACGTTCCTAAAGTAAATAATAATTATAAATTAATAACAACAATGAAATTAAAGATTCTGTAAGATTAGTAACATCTGATGGAGATATTTAGAGTTGTGTTGTTTAATGTGGTTAAAAATATTTTAGTATTTACTGGAACTGAAACCAATGGTGTTTCCACCCGAACATTTATTGAAGAGGGGGGACTCCGAGGCTGTTTCCTATGCATTCTTCCATTTGCCACACTGGAAACGAGTGGATGGAGCCTTGCAACTTCTCGCCTGTACCTGGGAAGGCACATTTGCATCTATTCCAAGACCATTAGAAAAAGGCAATCTCTTCTTTCCGTACCCGCCGTGCACAGAATGCCCTGATCGTGAAATTCTTCCAGGTTTGTGAAAACTGGTTTATTACATAAATAAAAAGTTTTAATTTATTGCCACTAATGGTGAATGTTTTTATTTAGCCCATCATGAAGTGAGTGTCTTCCCAGAACGTGAAACCCCGTTCTTCATAATGTTCACTGCAGGGTTATGCACGTTCACAGCCCTGATTGCGTTTCTAACCCATCAATATCCAGATCAGATGGCTATTGTGGCTAAGACGGTACTTATAAATATTTTCTTGTCTTTATATATGTCATAGTCTTTTGAATTTACTGTCGTTATAAATTTAATGATTTAATGACTTAATAAAAATTTAATGATTGCCATAAAATAGGATTTGTCTTTTGGCTATTGGTTTTTCATGGTGTAATAAATAATGAAATGTTTGGACTGTGCAGGTTGTTGGTTGGCTGTCAATGCCCATCCTGTATGTGTTGGACAAGCTAGAAGCGCTTCTGCCGTCCAGCCTGATTCAGATGCTGTCTCGAGTATGACTATCGGATGACCTGACCTGATGATCCACTCGTGGTTTTATTATTGAAGAGCTGTCGGGGTTAACGTTTCCTACTTCTCAAGTATTCACATCACAACTTCACAACTCCTTTATAACATCACTACACTACAAACTACAATGATATTATTAGTTAAGCATATTTATTTTACTAACTATACAGCACATTTTGCATGAAAGTTGCAACTATGTTTAAAAGATAAAAATACCATCTTTGGTTCTTGTACTTGAACATACCTACAGATATTTAACAAAATTTTAAAGTGTTAGCGTCAAATTAGTGGACAGTGTGTAGACTATTAATCAGTTTGTTCGGGAAGGGAAAATACACTGTGAGGCTGCTAATTATGCCCCATTCAGTTCAGTTGGAAAAGTATGTTTGGATTGCCTATTGCCTTTAGTATATTTTCCGTGCCTTAATTGTTACCACTAATTCAGTCATCAACATGTTAGCGATACGGAAGCAGTAGTCATTATTAATTGTAGTGTCGTGTGAAACCAGTCCCATAATATTTATTAATTTACAGTCAATCCGGTGAAATCTTTGTATATTTCCTAATAAATGCTATACGAAATAGATCTGATTAAGTTATAAGCCAAAGTCTCACTAGAGCTGATGTAACGGCACATGCATTGAGAAGTGAGATATTAAATGACATGCTGTACAAATCGACAGTATCTATGAAGACGATAAGACTACAGCCGTGTTAGCAATAACAAAAGAAAAACATTGAAATTTTAACTGAAATCATGAAAGTTTTTAACTGAATTGGATGGAACGGAACCAGTGTATGTATATAGAAGTAGATAAGCTTAAAAAGTAGTAATGTTGTGCATGTAGTGTCTTGGAGTGAAAAGTCAATTGACACCGCTTTGCCTGTATTGATCCTTTGCAGAGTTCAGGTCAGGGTAGCCTCCTAAATACGTAACACTTCTCCTTATTGCTAGATCTGTAATAGTATTGGTGTTAAAGTGAGTTTCTGTTAAAGTGTGCTAGGGATTTATTTTCTTTTATTGATAATATTGCATTCTAGATAGATACTAATTTGGAGAATGCTTTCCTCAATGTATAAGACTAATTACGTACGTATTATACGTAGTATTTTGATTAATGATCAATGGTTACATGTGTGTGTGTAAATAGGTAGTCCGTTAGCATAAGCGTTTTCATACGATAGGTTTAATGAATTGCTACTCTCTAATTTATATAATACCGAGGCTTAAATTGGAGTCGTTTTCCAGTCTGAATGATATTACAGACTAATGATACATAAATAGCGTTACTTAACTAAAACGTAAAACGGACTTTCATTCCAATGTGAGGTGAGATAGTAGATGTGTACTTTGAAAATTATTTTCTTCCTATGATATTTAAATTTTATCGGAAAAATATTTTCGAGAGAAAGGCACTAGTTAGCAGATTAAGGACAACGAAAGATAATCGTGTACATCTTTTCCCAAATCAATTCAATGCACAATTACAATAGGAGTACTATTAGCATGGCTTTGTTGCTAACTTTAATGAACTTTAATGTATTGTTGAATAGTAAGAAGTCCATGAAATGGTGAAGCTGCAATATCCGGTTCGATTAGAACCTTCAGCAATATAATAGCTTCACTTAAATGTGTTTTGTACAAAATTCTAGTTGTAAAGGTACGTTAATTAAACAAAAGCAGTAATTTTGACTGATTTTGATGGCAATGGTAGAAACTAACCCAAGAAAGACGTAAGTGTTACAGGCACCCAAAGTAATTCAATTAAATACCTAACTACTTGTTAATAATTAATTGTCGTTTGCCAAAAAGTTATTTTTGTAGTAAACTGAAGGAGAACGTAGGAATCCTCACACGTTACAGTACAGACTACGCAATTAATTTCATGACATGTTATGAGTGTGTTAATAAATAGCAGCGCGTACCTGAAAATTGTAAACGCGTCACGGTCATGGTCAGGCCAGGTCATAGATACCTAGGAGCAGGTTTTCACGTTAATCCAGTCGTAACGCATTGACTCTGTTGAAAGACTTTGTTGTTTTTATTTCATGAAATGCAACTTACTTCAAGAACTGAATTTTAAAGCTTGCCCTACTCAAATCTTTAATTAATTAGTGATTAGATTGAACCAGGGCAGAATTTTTAGCGAAAACCCCCCAAGTTTTCGAATTGTCATGTACTTTAAAGGCAGGTGAGTTGTACCTTGTACTTGCAACTTAAAATGCTTGCTTGTGTCGTATATTAACTGCTGTTAAATAACTAGTCAAACCGCGATAAGTGCGATTCAATTAATATTTTGTGCAATGTCTCGCATTAGTACCTTAATACCTACATACACATTACAACGGAGGTTTCCAAGATTTTATTATTATCATTATTATTAATTATTATTATTGTTATTATTATTATTATCATTATTATAATTATTATTACTTATTATTTTTAGTTTTTCTACTATTTGGTTTTGCCAATTGTATTGTAAATTAATTTCATCACTTATTCCTACACGGCAGAGAAATGTTTAGTCATATACAATATTAATGCTTGAGTCTACTAACAACAAATGCAGTAGCATAGGTAGTCGGCAATGATCATCATGACTAACTTTTTTCTTTTACAGAAAGGATCCAACTCATAAGTGAAACTTTTAGTTCATGGAAGAAAATAATTAAATCTAGAGCTAAAATTTGTTTTGCAGCTTTATCAGATAGGTATGCACTCACTAGGTTTTGTATACTACTCACTGCTGCTCCGCTCAGATATAAAACTGTCAGTTAATTATCATACTTATTGAATTGTGATTTAAATTCATTGTTATTGAATATAATTATTGAGCTAATTGTAAGTAAATAAGTACACGTTGGTATATGTATTCTAGGTATCTATACATCAATTTCGCAATTTATATGTTCTTTATACGATCAATTATTGTATGTTTTGTTACTTATGTACATTACGGTAGTTTGTAGTTGGAATCAATGCCAAAAGGATGTTAATGTATTATTCAAACCATCATGGTAACCTAAGGTCTTTCTTTATCATTCGTAATTTCAACCAAAGTTATTCGTCTGTTTGATTATTCGGTGCATCTAGCTGCAAAGTGCAAGGGACATAATTCTGAGGGTCATAATAACTATACATATTCTATGCAAACGGACGTTGTTCTCACCAATACGAAATTAAAAGACCAAAAACGTACAGAATGAAAATGTGCATTTGTCTGTATATGTTAATTCTAAGAACATTTGCTGCCTTCATCACATTTACCGTATGACTTATAAACAGTTGTTAATAAATCATTTGAAAGCGTATAGCGACAGATTTATGTACGAAAACATCTTGTCCTCAACCGTTTTTCATTTATTTCACGTCGTGGCATCAACCTGGAAAGTGTCATCACTTTCACTTGTTGTGAATGCATCAACAAATAGTACAATAATGCTTCAGCATAATTTTATTATATCTATTTCAATATTCGATATAAGAAAGTACCGAATTAATAATGGGTATGTAAATATGCAAAATATTGAGTAAGACAACTTTTACAACTTTTATTTTATTGACTATTAAATACCGACGGGAATAGCAATAAAGATTCAAAAATGACCATTTATTCCATTTAATATGCATGTTTACTATGAACTCTAGCATATTATCCAACCCAGCACAGTTTACAACATATATTAGACGATATTGTGAATTACTAGACAATGACTAAGGATAAAAGTGACTAGGTTATAATCAAGTACTAATTAAGTAGATACCGAGATGCAGAACAAAATGCCATCAACAAATGGGAAGCAAAATATTCAAAATTCAATGATGAAGGTAAAATATAATTTATGCTATTTCAGCACCTGTCAGAAATTGCGTCTGGTGTCATTTCAGTCTAGAAGACACGGTTAGTTTCTATTCTATAGTGTGATCGACCCCACTATAGAATAGAACTCGTGGTGAAACAGTCTAATATGTTTGTCAATAGTAATCGTTCCCATTATTTATCGTTTTTAATATAAATAAACAAAAAATAAGTTTTAATGAATAATTATTTGATTAATTAATTTCAGTGATATTTTGTCAAATCAATGTTATGTAAACTACATTCCATTATTTCATTACATGACTACATTTCATATGTTGAAATTTTGTCGTGAAATTGAATTGATCCATTCCGATAGGGAAAAAAAGGTCTACTAGACTTAAATGGCAACATAAGCAATTTTAGACTATGGTCATTACAAACACTGGCAAGCACATATATTTTAATACAATTTCATACTCGTAAATAGTAAATTAACTAATTTGCTATTGACAATGTTTCTATAACTACAATTACGTCGGGTTGGTAATACTCGGAAGCTTTGAACTCTGTTAAAATACACAACACATTGTAAAATACAAAAAATATTATTCGGTAATAATTTTATACCTAATCTAATTAATCAAAGATGCAAACGTCTTTCTTCAATGTACTTAATGTATATGTGAAAAAGTGCATAATATTTTAATAGATTAAGTCTATTTTATATTCTAGATCCTTTTCTTGAAGACTAAGTAATAATACTATCTTTAGTTATTATAATACTGTATTCATTCGTAGTACACCTTACAATTGCATTCTTACAAGTGCACAAATATCTAACATTCCATAATATAGTTACATTTAATAATTTAGTTTTTAAAACTAACAAAAATTGCGTAGAAATCTGCGATTATATTTAACTTTTTCTGGTTTTACATAAATATAATTGGCCATAATATTAAAGTCGGCGAATACGTCTAAGAATGTTAGGTCGACTTTAATATGTTAGCCAAGCCAATGTATACGTTTTACAGAATGAACAAACTTTAGTAGTTGGCTCTGATTCTTCAGGCAGACATTAAAGAAGAAAGTGTCGTTGGAGTAATCATCAAGAAGCTATAACGAAGTCACGGATGTTGAACTAATCGTTTGTGTCGTTCTCTCTCACAAATGCATATGATGTGATGCACTACTTATTCAATACAAATCCTCTATGTGCATTATCCAAGATGAAATAAATGCGTGACGACGAGCGTTCGTTCATATGTGATTGGATTGGAAGGAGTGAAACTGTCTACTATGATTTTTTTGCTTTTCTCCTGGGACTTCTTTTTGAACCAGATTTTTTATTCGAGACAATTGTGTCCTCAAAATCAGCGCCCATATTTGCAGAAGATTCTATTGTAGAATTTTTGAAGAAGTAGTGCTTTTTCTTGGGAGACTTGCAATAAGATTCGACTACAACACCTTGACACATCTTACACTTCACTTCACAACACCAAATAAATTTGCATTCGCACCGGTAGTTCGTTATAATTTTTACAGACTCGTATCCTTTGCCGCAACACAAGATATCACATGAATCCTCTGCTTCTGAATTTTCGTTGCACAAACGGTTTGCAGTTCCCAACAGTCCTATAAAGTGCATTCATATGCATTTTCAATTACAATCCTTCAATTTTCCATAATTATAACGTTTAAATATATCTAGGTGCCTTAAAACTGCAAATGAGGTTAGAAAGGACATTTTAATAAATAAATATTTGTACTATTTTTAAGCATGTAGTTTTAGTATTGTGGAAGGGTGTCGGCTCAATTGGTTTAGATTTTCTGAATTTTGGTTCTGTCGGATGCATTTGTTTGATATGTAAATAAAATTGAATCTGAATCTGAAAGACTAGGCTCCCTATATCTGTATTTTTATGCATTTCTTTCTTTGCTACAATGTCTATGAAGTATTTACCTTTTGAACGATCCGTAGAGCAAAAATCGGGTGACTCCTCTAAGTAGATCAAGTTGAATTTACTTGGCCTTTTCTGATATTTGTTCACGAGCATGTTTCGTCCCGTTGGATTAAAATCAATTCTGATAGCTTCGTTATACTTAGTTCTAAGTTTGGACCCAATGTCCCGGAAATTCGGAAGTGGTCTCCAGCAAGTTCTGTATGTGCACGAACCACTCAGACCGTGACATTTACAAGTTTTCATCGAATCTGATGATTCCATGAGAGCCTGAAATAGTACAAATACAACCTATTGACATTTGGCAATCCTTATTTAACCAGTCCATGATTTTCAATTGCTCACAAATTCCACTTCATTTAACAAATAATACAAAAAATATCAATTTGCAAAAAAATTAGGTTTAATATAAGAATAACTAGATAACGAAACAGAAATGTCATTGTTTAAAGTAAAGATTTACAAAAGAACTTTACAATTCGTCCGACGCGGTTATTGTGTAGATAAATCGTTGCTTTGGCATCTCGAGCGTGGTCCTCTCCAGCATTCACAAATCTCCGAACAAAATCCACAGCAAATTTCAATGGATCTTGACAGCCCCCTTGCTTATGCAACTCATTTTCTATATGCGAATTTTTACTCTTCTTCAAAATTTTCTAAATGGAAATGAGATTGTATGTTACGTTGCGTTCAGAAAATATTTTATAAAAATTGAATTCAATTGGAAAGGTTGTCATGTTTCTAAACAAAAGTAATTTAGGAAATCTGACTTTATGTAAATTTAATTGCATCTACTAAATCAAAAACATTTTATGCGTACGTATATCCTTTGTGATAGTGAGTGTATAAAGAAATTGAAAACAGTGTTGCACGGTGAGACAGCTAAAAGTTAAGCTTTGGCATTTTCAATTTACTAAGAGACTCTCAGTTTAATGCACAAAGTATTGTCATTACTTGCAATTATACGAGAGAAAATAAATGATTATGTAATGCCCGTGATTATTATTTATGGTGTACACAATCCTTGTTGTATATATGAAGGTCGACACAAATGCAGAAACTATTCGCATAAATATAATCAGGAGGAAAACTTAAGGTAGGGATACAAGTCGGAAATAAGATGTCTTAATTAGAAAGGATAACCTTGGAAGAAAGGGAATTAAGGTATGTAATATTTGCCCCCGTTTATGGAGCATTATAGCGTGCTAAGGAACAAGAAAAAGTTTTCACCTGATTGTGATAAGCACAGGGGCATCTCACTGCCCCACTGGAACAAGCTTTAGCCAAGCTGTAGGCTGCACTTGCAGTTGTCATTGCGTGGAGAAATGCTAGTTCTCTTGTTGCTCCTGTCAAAAAGTTTTCAACAACTTTCTCAATAAAAACTTTCATTTGCAGGAGGGAAGGGAGTTGGGTTTAGATTTTATTTTAGCAAATGCTTATTGCTAGTACTTGCTATTTTCATAAATCAAGAAACTTATGATATATGTTCACAGAGGAGAAACAATGACGCAAACTCATTTATCGTGGAAGAAAAAGAAGATGGAAAGGATACCTCTGAGCATAAACTTGCCAAAAACTGACGGATCTTTTTCAAAAGTTGTACAATTCCATTTGTGGAATTTGAACTGATATTGGCACTCGTCTATTCCTTGTGAAGCTCCATCCCCAATGGCATGTATGAAATTCGGGTACCTTATGCAAATTTGTTTCTGTTTTCTACGAATATTTGGAATAATATGGCACAACATCCGTGGATCTTTCACTGTATCTCTTTCAATCTGGCTTAGATACCTGTTAGCCAAATAATTCACACTTGAGTAGTTATATTAATGGTTAATACTAATATTCTTAGAGACGGGGCAAGGCAAGAGGCCCTTCTACTACACACAACGAGGCTAACAATATAATATATTTGCCTAATTGTTTGACAGAAAATCATACAATGTATATTGGACTTACCACCACGAGGAATTTGCCGTTTGGAAGAAAGTTGTAAAAAAACCGAGGCAAATAAGGAAAAAGAGAGACATAATGTCAAAAATGGGGAGGAAGTCATTCGATCGAATCGAGATTTTTATTTTGTGAGTTGTAACCTTTTGAAAATGCTTAAATTGAAAGAGAAATATTAAAAAATGATTTGTGACGTCCAGGAAGTATGACTATGATGATTCTTGCTCCGCGGAAAAGTGAAGAGTAAGTGACCAGTCCGAGGAAGAATCTTGAGTGGATGTGTTTGGCATGTCTGTTAACACTGGCGTGAAATCGGAGCAAGTGTTGAGCCATGTAGAGAAATGGAGTGTAAATGTTGAGTGCATGGAAGTCTCGAGGCTTTGTGCATCGCAAAGTACAACTAAAATACGGACTCTTTTATTTGGGCGTCTGAAGGAGTCATTTTATTTTGATCGCCTCTCTGTCTGATCGCATCTGCTGTGTTTACATGTCACTCTCCAGATTGGGTGTCGCTAGCTACTTCCTCCGATACCCTTCCCTGTCACACAACTCTGACGGTGATGTAATTCTAGTGTTGCCACTAAATACGTAGTCAGACACACAGGGAACTCGAGGACTTCGTTTATCATTTTATTCATTGGGAACAGTGGAGTGGACATAATACACTTTGAGAGTAGGAGGCAGGCATCGCCTATGAGTAGCAGCAACATAGATCCCCGCACTTGTCTAACATTTCATCAACTTGAAATTCTTGGAGACATTCCTGGCAAAAGGAGCCGAATAATCCAACTACCTCATCGAGTGGATGGCTGATGACTTGAATGGCGTTCGGCTGATGCTCCGCTCTCTCTCCTATATCTATCCGGTGGGGCTTCATGAGAAACGCCCAAATTTACCGGATCAACGGGTACTTCGTTCGACGAGAGAACAAATTGTCAGAGAGTTGCCCGCTTTCGCGTCTCTGTTAGCTTGTTAACTACGAAATACAACTATATCCTTCCAGACTAACAATATCCCGACCTTCTACTCATTCTGCATATTCCTCATCTAGACATATAAGAATATAGATTTACAAAATCTAGCCCTGTAATGTAACGAATATAATTCATGGGACTACATGTGGAAAAAAGAGGAGAATGGAGGTTGCTCCACGTAAGAGGACACTGAATAGTTCTATAAGGACGTAATAGAGAAATCATCCAGGATAGGAATTAAATTAAATGTCGTGTCTCCTTTCAAGTCATATCCGAATGGATATAAAATAGCATTTCCCAAAAGCAACGATCGCTGAGCTCTTCCTTTGTCATTATATACAGTAAATACAGAGTAGTTCTCTCTCAGAGCCAAGCCGCTCTGAGGCATTATGAGTTTTCAGCCCTTTGATCTCGCTTCATGTATGAACTAATGTAATTGTTTTCAGATTCCACAGTCAAGCATCTAAAACTCCTCATCCTACACAACACAACGATACGTGTGCCATATTATTCGCCCTGCATTCACAGTTACTACGGCGTAAATTTCTCCCAGATATCCAATGAATATATCCCCTCCTTTAAAAAGGGTTCCTTTAACACATTATAATATGACCATCCATTTCTACTATAAAACCTATATATGTTCTGAAAAACAAATTAAAGATTTTCCAAAACCTTCATCATTTCTATTATCCAATGTTCTCTATAGATATGTACATAAGTTATTTATTTCTGTTTCTACTTGCTTTCTTGCTAATTTTCCCTAAATGTAAATATGCTATAGTTAATATCCATGTAATTGAGATATATGAACATAATTGTGCCATGACAAACTATTACTAGTCGATTATAATTTTGTGAAGCTTTTCTAATAATAAATAATACAATGGCGTTTGTTACCTGCATCAATGTTATCGTACATTGTTGAACAAAATTAAATGAATTGTTTAGAATTGACCATTAATTTCGTAACTCCTTGAAAATGCTGTGAGACTTTCTGAAATTTGATAACTTTCTAATTTTGCAGCACACTCAAACAACAAACAATAGAGGTTGTATTATTTCGTAGTTTACTGTTACTTTCACATTAATTAATATAGTGTTGCAATTTAGATTTATTTTTGTTTTGAAGAATTTCTTTGGATATTTGTTTGAGTCTTCCCATCGTTTTCAAAACCTTAAATAGAAGCAAACTTTAAAAGTTTTGTCCATTCATTTACAAGTTATAGGGAGATAAAATTTGGTTTCTTATAACCATTTTTGTAGTACCTTGTGCACAGTATTCCCTAAACTTGTCCATTAATTGTATACATAATTCATAAAATACCAAGAAATAACAAATTGTAAAATCATCTATCCAGTGTCATCAATTTTCTCTGAAAATGTCTTCATTTCGTTCAATCGTATTTATTTTGGCTCTCATTTTCTTCGTTAGTGTCATGGCAAAACCAGAAAAAGAAATTAAACAAAATTTAAAGGCAAGAAATTACAATTTTTAACAATAGAGTAATGTAGAAGAGCTCCACTTAGCACATACGCACACCTCTGATTTACTTCATTAATGCCAATTCGGTTTTCAGGTCCCAGAAAGGAACACCTTTATGGACGACATGATGAACATTCTTCTTCGTTTTCGGAGAAGTCCGAAGTGGTACAGAAAATCACCAGGTCCTAATACTCGCAGAAGATTGGTATGACTTCAATTTCCTTAAGTGTAATTTCGAAAACATAATTTTTGAATCCCGGAATAGGTATACATCATACGAGAGATAAAATTGTTTTGATATTTTTTCAGTGTAAAAAATTAGGAGAAAAATGCTCAAGAAATTCAGAATGCTGCAGTCAATCAGCTAAAACTAGAAATGGACTTTGCAGTAGAATTTCTACAGTGTCTAAAGTATGCAACCCCATTTAAAAAATACATGTTCTTTATGTATCAAACTTTAGTCGTCACTATTTTTGTCAAATAAATATTAAGATTTGCTTATTGGATGATGAATACTTTGTAATTAATTTTATTATCATACTATATAGTCTAAAAGCGTATAAAATAAAACTTTTATGAAGGAGGTACTCCTGCATGCAATAAACTAATTTTTTATACTCTGTACTATTTGTCTCACTACTGCTACATTGCAATAAAAGTCTTAATTCATTTTTATCCAAATTGATCGAATGATAATCATAACAAGGGGCATTATTTTACTCATTTGAAATTTAAATTGGTAGATCATAATTTTACAAATGAAATTGACGTTTTACCATAGCATTACATTTTTATTATACATAGGTGTTTATGTGCTTCGGTTTATGGGAAGACTTTATTAGTCGACTGACTTACACTTTCAGGCGTGCCTTATAGATGCAGTAATAAATGGTAGGATTTTTTACTATTATTATAAATATTAAATATAATAATTACAATGAGTTTGATAATTAATCATTTGGGGGAAAATAAATTATTTTCTCCCGACAAAGTACTGGCCGAAATGCACGACACATTAGTCAAGTTTCTGTCCAATACGGTATCAATCACCTAAAAGAAATGAGCGGCAATAGGAGCAGTTTTTGAAATCCGAGGCTACCAGCAATGGGAAATTAACTATAAGCCATAAGCCAAATTTTGTCTAAGTCTAAACGCATCTTTTTCATGTTTAATATTTGAAAAAACAAAACTATCTGTAGCGGCCTTCATATCAATTAAATGTTATACTTCTAATAATTTATAGCTGTCAATAATATTCGACTTGTGTTTTGCATATTATATTTTATGGTATATATGAACTAAAAACCACAAACAAACAAACCTACTTTATCGTGTTGGATCGTACAAGTAAATAAACCAGATTCTTTACAGCAAAAATCAGTTTTGATTTCGTAACAACGTGACCGTTTTTATCAAGGTAATTTTCATAACTTCGTTTGACATTTCATTGTTTATAATGCCACATAAATCATAACGTATAAAAGTATGCTTACATTATCATGTTTTTAGTTTTACTTTCATATTTGCAAGAATATCTATGTATCTGGAGAGAAGGTTTTATGAATTTTGAGCTGCTGCTTTTATTACTACGCAGTTATGATAATGACGATATGCAAAAAATAAATTCTATCCGATTCCCACTATTCAAAGTTGAGGAGTTTATTTTCAGTATCTACTTTATTGATGTTTAAAGGAGAAGGTCGAAATTGAAATCGTAGAAAATAAATTATTTTCGTAATAGTCAGCAATCGTTAGCTCAAGTAAATTTTAGCAGTTTGATTATTTTACTTTAAATTAGATTGTCATCGACAGTAAACTATAATGGAAGGTCAAAGTCCAGAAGACCTTGTGCCAGACTCCATCGGAGACCGTTCTACTGAGGACTATTGGAAACAATGGATGATCTGGATCGTCAAAAATCCATGGGACTTTTTGTATTGTGTCTTCCTTTGTCTTTCTCCACTGTTCATCATCTCCATGATTTCTTCTTGGAAATTGTCTAAGTCATTTGAAGCAAAAGAAAAGCGAAGAAATGCCCGGAAATCGGCATCGAAAAGGAATAAACAGTCTGAAAAAAACGATTAGTCGTTCGCGTTGAGTCATCTACATGTGTGTTGAATGATTATCTTTGAATCAGAGACCAACAGCAATTTACTAAGAAAATTTACTAACTGAAATTACAAAATACACTAAATCCGAGTTGGAAACCATTTATCAAATTTCTCTTATGTAGATTAGTATTATTGATCTTAGCTTACATAATATCTAATTTAATTATTTTATTTGCCAACCAAAAAGCCACTTTCAAAACCATTTTTTAAAGTCATCATTCCGTTTAAAACGCTTCCGATTAAAACAAAACTGTACGAATAGCGAACAATTTATTTAATTTTATTAATTCAGACTTTTTCCAAGGATGTTAGTCTACACTACATCTAGTCTTGTGAACCAATTGTGACTTCAATAATATTAGAAACCACACATATGAAATAGGTTGTAAAATTGGATTACTTTTTTTTAATTGGGGTTACCACATGTGCTAATTAATAAGCCAAAAGTCATTAGAAACACGTTTTTAATTTGATTTCTTTTGGTTTTATACCAAAGTCGACAAAATAACCCCAATTAGAATAAACAATTTTTTAAAACTTTTCCAAATAAATTGTGAGAATTACGGTACATGTCTTTCTGTCAAGGTTCAAAATTACACTTCGTAATGGTATTAATTTAGATGTATTGTTAGTGTTTTATGAGGCTAAAATCTAGCAGGTGCTTCTATCGAAAATGCGTAATAGCGTCATATCTGCCTAACAAAACCACAGGTGTTTCCGATAAATTGTGTGTAAATCAGTATTGCTAGTTTTTGACATTGACAGTGGTCCATTATAAAACAACCCACTTGCCATATTTAAGAATTTGTTACCCACCTTAATCATTTAGTTGACTTTAAATGTCGTTGTTTATCATTCCTTGCGGAACCAAGCATTCCAAATAGTAGCTAAAAACAGGAAAAAATCTGTTATTGTTTAATATTATGTATGACATCGAATTTCTTAAAATCTACTTAACAAATAAAGTAATTTAATCACGACATTATGGAAAAGCACAACTGTAAATAGACTGAATTCTTTACATTCCTTAATAAAATCCGAAACTTGTTCATTGTCAATTGTCAGTATCCATTATGAATGATAAATTTTTCATTTGGAATGAAACATGCAACTAGGTAATATCTAGTGCGTAATATGCTAATTTTTGCAATTTAACAAATTAATATCTACTTAAATAAATATGATTGTATGATTTAGATGTTAAATATTTACTTATTCACTCGGGGCGTCAAGGAGTACGTAGTTGGTAAAATTGTTTGAGGATGTGGAAAAGATGAATAAAATCAAAGAAATTCATTAGTTCTGATTATTTCCTGTAAGACATGATTGCACCATGAATTCGAGAACAATTGCCAAAATTAAATTACTTTCAAATCCTGATATGCTATAGTGGTTATGGTCAAAATTATTTAAAACTGTATGCATCATTTTTACTTCACAATACTGACCTCCAAATAGAATAAGAGGTAATTACAGAATTAAGGTTGGTTTTCTACGACGAATTGAGTGACGACTAACACGTGCTTTCTTGGTTTTATTTGAATTTCTTTACGTTTCTGGTAAATGTTTTGAAATATTTTTGTACAACAAATGGAGGCTGCGGTGGTGAAACAAAACAAACATTATTAGATGCTTATCATTTTAATAGATGCAATAATCAGTCCTACAGGAAAATTCATTAGTAGTGGTTTTCACATGTTATGTGCTCTACAAAAAACCATTATATGTTATTGAACTTAATATTTTATATGAAGAGCCATTAAGTAATCTGTATTTATATATGCACCTAAACATGCTAAGGCTAAAGTGAAGGCCACCAATATAAGCAAGATAATAAATATAATTTTCCTCATTATCCTCATTTCTATTTCTATATATATTGTTATTATTATAAAAACAGTAAGTACAAGGTGATCGTTTAACAATCTCATATAAAAATACTTTTATAAACAAAGTTGCAATGCTACTGTATTACATGTCATAACTTGCGGATACAATATCAGGGGACACTTGAGGTTTGATCTTTCTGCTTGATGAATTTGAGTTAGCAGCAGAAGTTCCTAAGTTATAAATGGACGGATTATACCAAAATTTCTTTTATTCAAATAGTATGGAGAATTTTATACAATAATAGTGTGAGTAATGATTGATCTCTTACTAGTTTTCCGTTTCTTCACTTCAGGTGTTTCTAATTCACTGGATCCGGCTCTTCTTTTTCGGTTACTACTTGACGTGTTCATTTTCTTTTCTGCAATTTCCTCCATTTCAGGTTCTGAGTCTGACAAACGAGAAGATTCAAGGGATGGGAATAGTACACGGGCATTTTGTCTCAAAAATCTTTCATGAATCGGGGGCAGTCCGTCAATGCATTCAGGGAACATTCTTTGGTGATCCTATTAATAAACAATATACATCAAATCATTTTTACAAAAAAAAAGTTACAAAAAATGTCTTGTTTACCTCAAGAATCACTCGGACGTCTCTTTCCATTTCTTTAGACATTTTAGATACTTCATGATCAGCTGGATTGAACATCATTGCGTTCATGAACATCAGAAAAATATCTCTCTCAAAGGCTCTATACAATCTTATTTGTCCCGTTTCGACGTTTCGTTTTATGGTGGCCAAATCCATTGGTCTAAATTAAAAAAAAATCAAGTTGAATGTCTGAATGAACGAGGTTAGTGCATGATCCCTGGGATATATTTAACGTAAGTACCTTTTAACTTTTTCTAAGTAGCCTGGTGCCTTATCCTCACTTATTGGCTTTAGGAACAATGAAGAAAATTTGTGAGCAGCAATACGATTCCACACAACCATAATTGATTTCCTAAATGCTCTCTGGTCTTTGTCCTCATCACTAAATTAAAGATTTATATATTAGCATTCAGTGAACATATACTTTTACAAAAAGTGAATTCCTAAAAATGATTATGTAGGAAATGGAAATTACATTATTGTGCTATTCGTTGTGGAGGAACAGGGACTACTTGGATTAGAATCGATCGTTACAGGCGGCAGTTGGTCTATTACAGAATTACTACTAGTAGTGGTTGTTGCCACTGCTGCTGCTGTTCGACTTCGGGTTGACCTCGCCTTATTTTCCGTATCACTGGATGTTTCCGGTTCCGATGAAGGTGTCACATTCTTTGAAGCACTAGGAAATGTAGGAGTGCTAGAGCTTGTTTTTGCCCGTGCTCTGTAGTCAAATGGAATTAAAAATAATTTATATATTCCTGATACATATTAATTACACATTGTTCCCATTAACAAGTAAAATTAATACTTGCAATTTTGGGAGGTAGAAATAATTAGGAAATTGCAAAGCATGAATTAGACTAAGACAATTTACCGAGTGATTCGTGTTGCATATCCGTCTCCAGTCTGAGTCTCTAGATCGCCGTATATTAACGACGCCTCCTCACTAAGATGCTTCACTCTGGACTGAAAAGTGTAAAAAATAGTATAGATAATGTCAGTTTACATGTGATAAATATGAAATGATCATAAAGTTAATCAATCGGCTGGTGTACCAATGCTTTGCTTGACCGTCCAGTTTTACTTTCAGACTTAGAATCCTTCACCGGTAAGGACAAACGGTCTCTGTGTCGAAATGAAGCTTTTTCTTCACTATTTTTTAATTTCGAGTCGGATTTTCTTGGTGATACTTTAGCTGAACGTCTGGTAATCCGTTTCTTTGTGGTTGCATCGTTTGCAGAATTCTAAAAACGAAAATTCTAAACTTACATAATTGTTATTAGACAATATCAAAATAAATAAAGTTTCAATGCTTACTGAGCTGTCATCATCAGCCATATCTGCAGATTCTAGTCTTTCTTTCCTCGATTTACTGCTCTTTTTGGAGCTAACATTTCGAGATGAATCGCTTTCATCTGCATCTTCCTCAGTGTCACTATTATCTTTTTTATTATCCAGATCGGATAATGCGTCTGAAAATTCATCTTCAGTGTCATCAGTGTCCACCTTGTCTTTCTCCTTTTCTTTTTCCTTTTCTTTCTCCTTCTCCTTGTCTTTAGGAGTTTCCGCTACAACAGATTCCTCAACTGGTTTACTCGGAGAAATGGTGGATTCCTTTTTATCTTCGTTTGGTTTAGGTTCTAATTTTTTGTCCTTATCCCCTTCTGAGGTAGAATGATTTGTATCGCTTGCTGTGGCTGGCTTGTCTTTTTCAGTGTCGTCTTTTGTCGGAGTTGGAGTTGGGGTAGGCCCTCCACGGCTTCTTAAATTAGGAGTCTTCACTTCGCTATTATGTGCTTTCGAACCTTTTTTATTGCTTGTCGACTGTCGGCCAAGTGGAGTAGAACTTGTTTTATAAGAATCTTTTGTGCCCCCTTCGCCGTGATTCCCTGATCTAAAATGACCCCTTCTTTTTGTAGGCGTAGAAACAACGCTGGGAGAATCCTCTTTTTCTTTATTGGCAGCTGTAGATTTTTTTGAATATGGAAGATCCTCTATTTTCAGACCAGTCTCCTTGCTAAGATTTCGTGTGACTTTAATGGAAGCTCCGTCGGCTGTTTTTAATTCAACCTTTTCCCCACGCTCATTTTCCACAATTGTCACAACAAAAGCTTTCTTCCCCCGACCTATGTAGTGATTCTTGGCTTTTTCAACACTTGCAGCATCTTGCTCTTGCTCTGTATTACTTGATTTTGGATCTTCCCTGGTAGCATTTGACCTGGTGGGACTTGCAGTGTTTTCAGATGAAGCGGTTGTCGAAGAATCACAAGCCTTCTCCACCTTTTCTCCTACTATTTCACTTTTGACTTCTGATTCAGTACTTACTACATCTGTCGAAGGTTTACTATCCTCCACTTTCGCAGATTCTGTTTTTTCGGAACTATTATTGCCTTCCGGAGGAATTGCATTGCTCTTTTCATCCTCTTTGTTAGTCACTGTTTTAGCAGGACTTGGGTTAACTACTTTTTCTTCACTTTCAGAAATAACATTGCTTACTTCACTAGTTGATGTAATTTTCTGCTCATCTTCATTTGCCTTGTCTTCTTTGTCATTTGACTTTTTGGGCGAGGATTTCTTCATAATATCACTCGTACTCGTTATAGTCATCGGGTCGTTTTCAGTCACAATATTTTTGACAGGCTCCTTATTTTCCACAGCGGTTTTATCCTTTGTCCCTTCATTCTGATCCAATTCCGTGGTTTCTTTCTCAGAGGAACTCGGTTCTAATTGAAATACAACGTTTTTCAGTATTTATTTCAAATAATCAAATTTTAATTATCTTGTGACCTTTTTATTGCAGAAAGAATTAAAGCGTGAATTAACCTGCAGGTGCTTCTATCAATAAAGGTTCCTTAATAAGTTCTGAACTAGAACTATCACCTTCAATCTCTTTTATGATAGACATAATTTCTTTCTCTTCTGTTTTAACTTCCTCGCTTTTAGAATTACTATCACTTGACTCACTCAAAGGCAATTTTGCTTCTTCCACTTCTTTTTCCTTTGAAGTATCGTCTACTTTACTTATTGCTTCAGAAGGCTCAACTTTCAAAGTTTTTTCTTCAGGCAGATCACTTCCAGTAACTTGCTGATCAGCACCGATATCCATCGATTCCACACTCTCAACAGCATCCTTCGGTTTTGCAGTTTCAACAGCTGCAACCACTTCCGTAGGTACTGGAGTAGGCAAGATAACTTCCATGGGTTCGTCTGAAGGCAAAATTATGCATTTAATTGTAAGAATATTATAGCAATTGTGTCTTATAGTCTCATTTATTTCATTATATACCTTTGATAGTTGGTGGCTGTGACTGTTGTATAGTTTCTTTTTCGTTACCTGAAAAATCATCATATATAAATATTAACGAAATTTACACTAGAGTCATGACATGTATAATTGTCAATGTTAATTCCCTTTTCAATTGTTACATATGAAAATAATATAAACATAATCATCACCTAGTGCTGATATTTCCTTTTCCTTGTTATCGACGTCATTTTGATGGTTAACTGATTTAAGCGTTATCGTCAAATCTTCTACTTCAAGCTCTTTTTTCTCTGGTATTGAAGTGGAATTTGTTTCAGAAAATCTTTCCCCCATTGGAGATTTATTAGGCGGTACCATTAGGGATGGTAGTTCAGGTAAGGGTTGTCCTCTATCTCGAGGAGGCATTTCCAACAACATAGACAATGTTGGAGCGCTAGCTGCTTTGAATAAAAAATTTATTTTTTAGACGAAAACATTTTAAGATGTGTTTTGAAACCATTCATTAGTATGAAAGTAAAGTTCTTTACTAGGGGACATATTTTTAGGGCGGTCGTCTTCGGATGCACCAGCAATAGCGGTGTGAACAAGATTTTTTAATTGAGGAGATACATTGGGGCTGCCAGAAGTTCCTAAAATGCAATAAAATTATTTTGCTTGAAGATATTTTGCTATTTACGATTAAAAAATGTTTTTTTAATAAAGTACAGAAGTTACTATTTTAAGTTATTCTGTACATTAAAAAATTGTGATGACTATTGAATAAGTTTATTTAATTTTACTAGTGAGAATTGTAAACATGAATAATCAGTAAAATACAGCGTTAAAATATGGAAAAAAAACTATGAAAAATGAAATAATATCTACGACAAATCAAAAACCACTTCCCAACTCCTCACACTTTTTTAATTGAAAAACTAAACAGAAATTGCCATCAATTATTGATTACAGTTATCAATTGACAGATTTATTTCACTACTGCTAATGATCAGGTGCGACAAAAAATTACCACTACACAATATCATTAGTAACAAGAATTAGCACATGTCACATGCGCATCTAATGCATGTAAATGTATTTTAATAATTGAGTATTCAAAAACCTTCCCTGAATGTAGCACAAAAATCAATATCTACATGCACACATTCATTTTGTCTGCACTTAATAGTAAGGAGAAAAAACTTACCTTTTCTGGGCGTAGATGAGACACTTGAAGTAGCTTTCTACAAAAGGAAAGCAGAAAAAATCATTATTGCATGAACTATTACGGAAGTGGTTAAATACCCATTAAAATTCTATTCAGTTGCTAAAATTTTGCTAAAATGTCGGGGATTTACCTCACTTAATGACGTATCTGCATCATTATCGATTGCTTCCGTTGCAGGTTCTCTAACTGGATCTTGACCATCAGCTGGCTCTAACAATGGTTTTTTATCTACAACGTTTGATGACTTATCTACATGGTTCAGAAAATGAAAATTTGAAAATTAGTGTTATTTATTTGCAAGTAAGATTGAAAACAGAATGAGCAATTACCTTCAATAGTAGTCTCTTTCGTGTCTGAAAGACGGGTCGATGCACTCGATTCAGATATGTCGGATTCTATATCGGAATCCGATCTAAATTAAAAAATAGAGTACAATTATATTTATTTATACAATTTAAAAGTATATATACTGTTTGTTAAATTATATAACCCCTTACTTAATATCATCGGAGAATTCTGACAAATTATTATCATAATTTCCATTCTCAATTTCTTTAATTTCCTTATTCATCTGTACATACTGATCCTGTCCTTGTGTAATGAGAAATTTCAGCTCCTTAATTCGTTCTGTAACAAAGCAATTGATGAGGATGTAATTAAAAATATCGTCAAGTGTCCCAGTAATAATCATGATTACGAATCAATCCCACAATTGTAACGATTCATTTTAATACTGTATGTATAGTAATTACCATCTTTTAAAATTCGGACAATAGACTGAACTGTAGATTCCGTGCTGCCACGCTTACGCTTCGGCTTTTCCACTTTGTCCAACAGGGCACTATATTGTCTGGCACAATTCTTGGGAGAAAACCATTCTATTGGTCGACTTTTTTCAAAATGAGATTTAATAGTACGACTGACACAAGCCCTACAAACAAAAATACAATGCGTCACATTCACAGCCAAATATGCAATTAAAGTCATTTAAAGAAAATCAATGACAGTGCATTTTCAAGTTTCTGCAACTGAATTTTTATTTCTGACTATCATTTTGTAATCTTTAATCACTCAATTTAATTTTAAGTAACTGCTAGACCTTCTATTACTTAATGGCATACATTTAAAATTTAAAATCCAACTGAACACGGACTTTACACATATAATTCGTGTCTTATTGCCTGTCATTTACAATTCCGAAGAGCATTAGTAAGCAAAAGAAAATAATTGCAGTACATATTTTCACGGCTATTGTTTTTGTACTTTATTGTGCAACGTAGATACGCAATTAAAAACATTAATTTTGGCCTGCAATTTTAATATTTTAAGAAAAACACTAATTATGTCATTGAATTTATTTAAAAACTAACCAATTCTCGCCACTCTTTGTGACAGCCGAAGCTAAGGCCAACTGTTCTTGGAGGCTCCAAATATCCATTGGAGCAAGTGCGACCCGCTTGGTAGGAGTACCGGACATTCTGATTACTGTTGAATAAACTAACTTAAATATTCAATTTATCAACGATTTTGAGTGTAAACATTGAACGGTTTTGAACTTGTAACGGTCAAAGCCGTAAGAAACTAACAATCTTAACTGCAACACCTTATCTTCGTTAAAAACAAAATAGTAGCTGTAGCGGTGGTGTTATCAATAATGTTTTGATAATCAACTCAGCTTATGATTCAAAAAACACACGCCACTCGGCATAACCATGAAATGAATATCACATGGAAGAAAGCGCCAAACGCTTTGCCTCACGCTACGTTAACAATATCATTCCTATATTCCTATCTCACTAATAATAGGCCAAAGAAGCGAGTTGGTGGTTGTGGAAATTGTAAAAGAAAATCTTCCAGAAAATCTCCATCATAATTTTGCTGCTAAACTACAACAGGCCGCGCAGTACTTCATTTCAAAAATGCTAGGCAATTTAGCTGTGCTAGCACTACGTATTTAGCTCTGTGGACACCAAAAATATAACCGAATCCAATCTTTTGATGGTGATGGGATTTTGAATTGTAAAAAAATAATCTGCGGTTTTAGTTAGATGACAAAAATGAATACCTTAATTAAATCTTACCTTCGTGTTACAAGGTAAGAATGATTGTTCAATAAAATTTATGTATTATCTCTATATTATTGTTAACAAAAACATTAGTTACATCTAAAAGTATAATTACAGCATAAGTGCCGGCCGCTGACAGCTGTAAGATAACTATAACTAATAAACTGTAATCTGTGTAATGTAAATTCTAAATTCCTAAATCTGTTCTGGTTAAAGAGTTTAAATATATCAAAAATATGTTTTAATTGTTATCAATATTATAGCACCATAAAACGCATTTTTTTCTTTATTGTAGGGGGACATTTCCATTCCTTAAAATTTTGCAAGAAAATAAGAAAATAGCCGTGACAAGTCAAACCTTCATGAAACTGTCAAACTGTCAGACTGGAAGTCACACGGCAAAGCTACAAGATAGGATAAATGTCAATTCCTCCAACAATCTCTTCTACAAGGCAGAAACCAAGGAAGAGTTTTGTCGAGATGGAAATTTTTTTCTTGTGTTTTGCTCAGGTGTGCTCATATCCTTATTATATTACAATCTAAATGGGAAAAAATCAGTCAATGCCGCCAAACCCTTCAACAGTGACGAAGTTGACAAGTATTTAAATACTAGAGATGGAAAAATAAACGAAAAGCCACTCAGCAACCGAAACAAGTATAATTTCATAGCCGATGTCGTAGAAAAAGTTGCGGGAAGTGTTGTTTGCATTGTCATAAGAGATTATCAAGTTGTCGATTTTTTCACCGGAACTCCAAAAGTCGTAAGCAATGGTTCAGGATTCATTGTCAGTGAAGATGGTTTAATCGTTACCAATGCACACGTAGTTCTTGGAAATGAACGTCCTTCTATATCTGTAAGCTTTTTTATAATTTATCGCTGAATGGATTCACGTTTACCGTAAAAGCGGATTTTTCATTCAAGTGGAATATTTTAAAGTGTCCCAAAACTCAAAAAAAAATCTTTGCAAAATTATTCACCCTTATATTCAGTATTATCAGGATGAATATTTTCCTTTATTTCTCAGTAAAGTCGATTAGTCAGGAAACACGAAGGAAATAGAGAAAACGAAGTAGTAACATAATTACATCGCATTCGAAATAGAAGAATGACCTTCAAAAAGTAGTTTTTGGTTTTGTTTTATTTCAAACTCATACTTCGTAGGCAGTTAGTTTTTAGAACATCAAAAGGAATTTTCCTGATTGTTATACCCCAATGGAGGGGGTACCCAGAAATATACTGTGATGGCAGTTTTTATGAATATGCCGCACAATGTTGCTTCTAGCTAACAATCTCAGAGTCCACATAATGTTTCCAGTTTTTTCCTAAAGCCAAACAAATTTTGGTTGTTACCAATCCGGAGAATTTTGCAACTTTTGTTGTCAACCCGGAGAATTTTGCCACTTTTGTTGTCAATCCGGATTTGTTGCCATTAATCCCTTTAGTTACCTATTACTATCACATTTATTTATATCCATAAGAATGCAAATTCTTATGTTCGTTTTAATGTGAAATTTTTATGTGTTGTAGGTTCGCCTGGCCGATGGTCGTAGTTTTGCTGCCAGAGTTGAAAGTGTTGACCACAAATCAGATCTTGCTACTATTCGTATCAATGCTGTGAGTATTTAATCTGATTGCAGAATTTTAGTAGCGTTGCCTCATTAGTAATTCGTCTCTTCTGACCTCCACGTCATCTTTTGTTTTTTTCAGCCTAACTTAAAGCCGCTACCTTTAGGACATTCTAGTGATACTAGACTTGGTGAATGGGTAGTTGCCTTGGGTAGCCCTTTGTCTTTGACAAATACAGTAACTGCAGGTGTAGTCAGCAGTGTGAACCGAGGTGCTAGTGAAATTGGAATGACCAGTGATATTGATTACATTCAGACTGATGCAGCAATAACAGTAAAAACACAACATTAATTCCTTTTATTACTGATGAGATGGTTTAATTTTAATTGTTCCTGGTGATTACTGTTAGTTTGGAAATTCGGGCGGTCCATTGGTTAACTTGGACGGTGAAGTCATTGGGATCAATTCGATGAAAGTAGCAGCCGGAATCTCCTTTGCGATTCCAATTGATCATGCCAAAAAGTTTCTAGAGCAATCAGAAAGTCTTAGAAGTAAGACAAATAAAATCCTCACTTTTTGTTAATTATTTATGGAGTTAATACGGGATGTAAAGTTACGTTTTACATGGCATAGGAAATGGTCAAGCGGCTAAAACTCGCAGATATGTTGGTCTCACTATGTTGACGTTGTCAGACGATATTCTCTCTGAATTGCAAATGAGAGGAAAGGCAATGGATATAAAGCGTGGAGTGATCATCTGGAGAGTAATTGTTGGCTCCCCTGCTTATTTGTAAGACATTTTCCTCTAATAGCTTAAGATACTTAATGGTATTTGTGTGATCGACCAAAGTTAATTTTTTTTTTAATTTCACAAATTATAGTGCTGGACTGAAACCTGGAGATATAATCGTGGCGATAAATAACAAAGAGATGGCCTCTGCTGCAGACGTCAACGAAATTATTTTACGCCATGATACATTTAGCGTCATTGTTCACCGTGATAATAAAAACATTGAATTGACTCTTACCCCTGAAGATATACCTTATGGCTGAAAGCAGATGCAGTATTATGTAAGCATAGCTATTCTCATTTCCTACTTCCCACCGAATCCTATCATTCATATCTGAAGGTGGTACCTAAATAAAATATAAGGCAAATTTATATCTTTGTTATACCGGTTGTATGCAAATAAATGAAATTTATTGGCTGTTATCATTCCCATATTTTTGTCTTTTTTTTTTGCATTTCTTCCATCACAGCAGACCAAGCTAGCCAACCCAGGATCCCAATTATGTCTAGTGTCATAATCGAATCTTAATTGTAAAATTATAACTTTTTCTGCATTGTTTAATGTTGGATTACATGTAAAGGGGTTTATTGCAAAGCTTCCTTTCACATTTGAGCATTTCTTTGAGGACTCTTCGTGGTTTTCGTGGGTACTGTGGGAAAATTGTAGAATACCCGGCAAAAAATTGTTCGCACCAGGGATCGAACCTGGGACCTTCCGCGTGTTAGGCGGATGTGATAACCGCTACACCATGCGAACGAAGTACAGATCAATACCATATTGACCATATTTAAAGGAACTCTTAGACCACAACGAACTGTACTTTCAACTATCACTTATAGCATTCTAAGCTCGTTGGTTATCTGCAGCATATGAAAGTGCCTACCACTTTAGATTTAAGCGACTACTTATAGAAGTTAAGGCTAAGTCAATAAACCATAGCTATAAAAGGAAGGCGGTGGCTCGATACGTTGAATTGCATACAGTCAAATAAATGCACCCATTGCGACTCTCTTGTCAAAGTTGAACCATATATTATGCTGAAACGAGTTTCATGCTTCACACTAAGTTTTGCGAGCAGAATGCAGAATACTCTGTTGGAACTCTCATAGTCTCTAGTTACGTTAAACCCATTCAATTCAATAGCTTGGTTCACTGTACAAGTGGCAAGCAACTAGCTAAAAAGAATTTCGCATGATTTTTTTTTTAAAAACTAGTTTAATGACATTTTTGATGCTGAATAATTGTCCTTGAACTGTATGTTTGTTTTTTCAGTGTTATTTCTTCATTATATATTGGTTTCAATATTTAGTAATAGCCGCCGCCACGATTTGTCGCCTACTTGCAACATTATGCGGTGATAGCGGCGGTGTCTGCAAATTGGTCAATTGTTTTTCTGTGTAAGGCAATTTCATCTATTCTCTCTGCGATCGTGTAATTGGTTTTTTCATGGGCAACTGCTTCAACTATAGCCCTCTACTTCTTTGATGCAACATCTTCCTATCCTTTTAATAGCGTTACCCAGTCGTTTGCGTGCATTCCGTACGGTATAAAATACAATGATATTAATTTGTAGCGAACAGTATAGCATTATCCATGCCAGGAATACAGTTAGTTGCAGATTTCAATTTCGCGATACAGAAAGTGCAATTTTATGCACTTTATTCCCTTTTACCAGTGAGGTACAAGGGAAATCCTTTTAAAAATCTCAGAACAAAAGAGCTTGTGTGTAAACATGATAAAAAGTTGCAATATTGATATAAAATAGGCATAGTGTTGTTTGCAATTTGCATTATGATTACATTCGTGCTGTTGTACAAGTACAAAGCTTAGAACCTGTATTTGTATATCATTTCCTACATGCATTCAATTTTAGTTCTGACAAAGTTCTTTATGCACCATTTGCATGGAAAGACATTTGATGTTAAAGCTTACTCATCTCATTACAGTTTAATTGACTCCTTTGATAGAAAATATTAATGCGTGGTAATTAGTTGTAAAAAGAAAATAGCAAGACCCTAGAGCTAATTTTCAAATATTATTTGCACCAAGTTACTTTTTTGTAGCTCTGTGAGGCAAAAAGAATGCATTTTCAAGGGAATCAACGATGCAAGTCGTAAAAAATCCCTCTCGATCCCATCTCTACAATAAATACTCACAATATTTATACAAAGGTATCTTACGTAGATTGTTGTGAACAAGGCAGTTACAAGATCAGGCACCATCTTTTCCTAACAAACTTATAGCGACTGACCTATTCACGTAATAATAATAATAATGCTCCACAAACTGCATCAGACAGAATTCAAATCAATAGTGCTACTCTTGCTTTTTTGTATTATGTATGTAGTTGGCGTAGAAAACATAAAGCCGATACGGCACAGGATAGCAATGAAATGGCATTGGCTGCTCTACATTTAGATCAGACCAAAACATGCAAACCTTGGTTTGCTCACCTGGCTACTGTTTCGACAAACTCTTTGATTTACTTTTATTATTACATACCAGCAACCTAGAACAAGACTCGCTTGATATTCTTATAAAAAATAAAAATAGTAGTCTACCCTCTATATATTTAATGTGTACGCAGTTCAATAGTATAACAGAACTTTAGTTAGATGAAGGATTTCATAGCAAAGCCATTTAAATGCCCATATAGCAAATGCATGGTTGGTGGTTAGGTTACTGGTTCGTAGTTTGTTACACTAAATAAAACTCTTATAATCAACATATCTAAAGCTATGATCATATAAAATGTTGTTTCGCTATGTGGACACCGATATACCTCAGCAAATTGTTTCGATTTTCGCGAAATGTTCTCCTACGCAAAGTTATACTTTTTAGAATGAGACAGAATGAGTCAAATATATTTCATCCATGAAGCGCTTTGTGTTACATACTGCACTACTGACTGACTGCAGCAGCTGCGATATGCAAAGCTGCACCAATGCATATTATAAGTTTCATGTATTGTTATTATAATCCCTAATAGGTTACATTATAGACGGATCTCTTAAATCCACGCTTAGCCTTCAACTGTAACACTCTGAGCCACAACTTGAGATTCGAAGTGCAATCACTGACTCATTACTACTACACAGAGAATGGCGAGCTGTGCTCTCTTGCTATTTACTTAAGTGGCTCACCTTTACTCATTGTAAACAAAATTCTTTTTTGATGTAATAAAGAACGTACAAGATAAAATTTTAGTCTTCAGACTGAATAGAAATAAACAAACAATTTTCAAACCCATATATTTTTCAATTATTTACGCATTTTAATAGGAACATTTTTAGAAACTGCATCGCCGTAAGTAGAACAAAAATGTGCTCTTCATTGTTCCAGTAGTTTAAGATCAACTAGAAAATAACACTTATTTTATTTTTACTCACATGTTATAATGACATATTCAAACAGAGAGCTCTACAGTAAGTATATAATTTAACACGTCTAATTATTGTAGGTCACGTCACACAAATAAGGTGAAACAGCATAGACCTTTGTGATTTGTGCCAAATAAGTATTAAATTGTGACTCTTTGATAGCCAACTATAATCTGCTACAAGTTTGTGGACTCTTTTCATAGCGTCTCATCTTTTTCATGTGTCATAAATCTTCGATGTATATTTAATGCTCTTCCTGGAATTTTGCCGAAAATTCATTCTACTACTTCCTAGTGCGATTGTCAAGTAATATTTTAACTAGTACTATATAACGTCATTTTGTGCTATAAGTTTACAAATTTACAAGCTTTCCAACACGTACAAAGTGCCCAGCGACATTAAGCATCCTAAACAGCAGCCTATAAGTATATTTTGGTAAGCAAACCTTTTCAGTTCCCTAGTTGTATCTTGTGCATATCTATTGTCTATTGATATATCTACTATAATGTGGGGTTTAAAACAATTGCATCAATAAAATGCATTTATTCTAATTTAAATATTTTATTTTTTATTGTGCATCAAAACGATTTGTAATTTCCTCTTTCACATTTTAAAATTAGGCTTATGCAAAATAAATTATTGTTCTCAGACTCCAAAGTATGATGAATCTATGTTCATCGTCCGTAAAATTAACAATGCATCAACTACCTGTTCTCTCCCAATTGTGTCAGCTCGGCATAGATAATGCCCCTGCGGTAGTTACCTACGTACGATAATTAATTAAACATGCAATAAATGATATATATAATATAGTACTTAGGTAGAACATTTATTATATAACGATTTATCATTTCCATTGTACATTTAGTACAATACAATACACGCGCACAGACAATATAGTTAGATTCAATCATGCCCACATGTTTCCATTGAATTGACCATTCAGTATTTTTCACTTAGCAATGTAGGAGTACGATTTACTAATTTTTTATCAGAAATATATTTTTCTTCGTTTTTTTACTAGTGAAATTCATTTGCACCTTGCTATTTATGACTTAATGACAATAATAGTTCATATCTAGCGACAAACTTAAAAGCTATAACACTTGTTATAGATATAAATATAAGTTATAAGACATTTTTAGAGCTGCTGGTTGCACACGCACAAACAGCACCAAGTCATAAAAATCAAACAATCGATGGCTTTGTAGTGCATGAGTTGATAACCGTATATACTCTCACTATGTAGAAGCCTCCTCAATTACTGTCAGTTAGTATCTTAATCTTAATGTGGTGCTACAATTTCGCACAGGTACTGATAACTCATCTGCAGCTAATGCTTCTTATGTAACCATTATCATTGTTGTAATGTTTGAACTACATGCATGCCAATTTTCTATATCGATACCAAACTGCTATTTATTCTGTCTACAGCCATTGAAAAGCCGATTATTTAAAGACAAAAGAGTATTAAATGCTTCACTATGTCCTAATAAATAATTATAAGTTGGGAATAATAAAAATTTTAGCACGTTGTAATTGTGCTGCCAGGAGACAAAAGATAATTAAGTGGTGTTAGTATGTGTACGCCTCGACTCGGCTTCATGCCCATGCCTTTTGGTGTACACGGAAACAAACAACAAAGGTAACGCAAGATCTATCAACTGCTTGTCTGGGTGGTGATTTACTGCACATGTATAATTAAAAATAGCAAACTGTAAATTATAGTAATACCTATCTGGTCCTTATATTAAATGGCTAGTACTAACTTTAATACGAGTAACATTTAAAGGAAAAGTTTGAGTTTTGTGTTTTTGTATTTTAGACTCCTTCTGTTAGGATGAAACTAAATTTTAATGTCAAATAATTATTACTTTAGTGTTAGTTTTGCCTACATTAATATAAAAATATTAATAACTAATTTTAACCACAAAGTTGCTTCCTAAAATTGACAATTACGGCATATAGGTGTACTTTTTAAATCCATTTTAAATATCAAGAATTTTTAGTATATGATTTCATTAAATGAAATTGTTATAAGAGTTAATTTCATTTGATGTAGCACAACTGCATTACCTGCAAATTTTGAAGTGACTGAACTATTCTATCTATCGAAATTATCATTAATCTGTACTTAATTTTCAAAAGTAATTATTAAAGTAGCATTGTAATTGTGGCAAAAGGTAGAACACGAACCATGTGTAGGCCAAGGTCCAGAAAGACGAAGGAAGTTCATTGTGTATTTTGTGATTCATAAATTTAGCCTCCGTCTGATTGCCCTATTTCATTTAAATACTTTCATAAGATTTTAATGCACGTCAACAGTGACATGTACCTTTCCTGATTTTTAGTTATTTGCAATATAACCTTATTTCGTCATTTTATTTACTTTCTTGTTCTATCTGTATCTGTATCACGTCATAAAAGATATGATTCATTTTCTTTATTGCTCATTTCCCTAATGACGTTGTTATAAGTTAGTGAACCTTGTTAAGGGAGAATGGACGTCACAGGGACCATTATCAATAGATTCATTTCAGAAGCGTTAATTTATTAATGTAAAAGTATTTTCATGGTAATGATGGTAGAAGACAGAAAAAATGTCATTTATATCAAAAGAAGGCATTTGCAGGAGCAATCGATGTAATTAGCAACAGCAATAGCAGCACGAAATTAAATTTAGTTGTTCATATAGAATCTAAGCTTGCCTAAGCAATCTAACTTCAATTTGATAATCTAAACAGAAACGGAGGTGTAGTAACATTGCTGCAATACTTATTTAGTAGGCTAACTTTAAATCACTTTGATCCAATTCTTGTCTCGACAAAGTATAGTTTTGTACCTGTGTCTACTTTGCGGTTTAAGCATCGCCATAAAAAGCTTCGTGGTACATGAGCAGGGCTGCCGCGTTTTTGGTTAGACTAAAAATAATAGTGCAGGATCTTCGTTTATCATTTTCCTCAAAGAATAAATAAGCATTCGTCCACATTCTACAAAAAGTAGAGCAAAGGAAAATCATGCTCATACACAGCTCACATAATGAAGTGTAAGGTGATTAAACTAAATCTAACGAGGTGAATTTATCATTTTATCTTCATGTAACTATCATTTTCTTCCAATATCTCAAAATTACTTTTCAGCCAATTAACTATGTACAAATTAAATTTTACGTAGATTTCTTTGTACATTTTCAATCCTTTGTCTTTGGAATTGTGTAAAAGCGCCTTTGAGGCAACTGCGATTTCAAGCAGTGATTATTAAATTTTCTTGTAGCTTAAAAAATTATTTCCAAATTGCAATATCAGTAACAGGAAGAAAATTTACTGACCAATTTTTTCATAATAGTTTATTGACGAGGGCAATTACTTAATAGCCAAAAATGTGTCATATGATTTTACTGGGTTAAAAGATTTTGCCTAAAATGTACTCCATAAATCAAATGAATGAGCGCAAATGAAACGTAAAAGTATAAAATGAGTAATACAATAATACAACTACTTATAGACCATGTCAGACTGATTTCTCTATACGTAGCAGTAGCACAGCAACTTTTTTTCTTAATAAAACTGTTCATTATATTACAGATACAACGGGACTTACGTATAGATAATGATTACGCGTATTATTTAGGTATGCCGTATTTCTTCCTGTAGAAAGATAATTATTTACACGGAACTTATAAACAGTAGCATCAAAAATCGCCAACTTCCTTGGTAAATTTACTGTGTACTAGTATTAATCCGATGATGTTGAATGCTGCTTGCTTTATTGCAATATGTACACAAAATAAATTGATTTTTGGAGTAGAAATTTGAATTTTCTCAAGAAAGCGCTTTTCTGAAACATTTTCATTTTGTAAAAATAAAGAAAGGTGTTATAACTACATTTGCCAGTATTTACATTACGTTGCCCATGAAGAACTAGTATTGCTCGACGAAATATATCGTAAATGAGATGTAGTTGGAGGAATCGGGGTGAAAAGGAAATAATGGAATAGAAATCTGAAAAATGGAATTTTATACAATGTATCTCCTGCTATATAAATAAACCGGAAGCACTATCAACGTTAAGCGAAATATATTTTCCGTCTCGGTCATCTTTGTCTTCTCGAAATATTTAGTCATATTGTAAGAATTTGTGGTAGCTTGTGAGCCATTGTGGTTTCTAGGTATCTGAACACATAATACAGCTTGAGTAAACAATTGTAAGAAGCTAAACATTTTCTACCTCCTTAAAGCACTTTGATACAGAAAGTCAAAGTGTTTCCGATGCTATTATTAATGTACTTATTAGTTAAGTGTCACATTTGCACGAAAAAGTGAGCATTGCAGTTAAGAATAACACAATTCAAAGAGAAATATATGCCGAGCAAAGTTTCTATCTTTGAATGTATTGAATTTTATATTTGCTGTCACTATCACCCACTTCTTCGTCTTTTTATAAATCATTATAATAACAATATCATGTTCTGTGAGCAACCATCCAGTTGCGTTTGTGGTGAGATTAAATCGTAGGTGAAGGAGCACATATTATTATTACCATTTGGAAGGTACAGTACTATATGTTGATAACACTCACATACAGTTAATGCAGCTCTGCTGAAATATAGATGTACACCCAGCATATACCCTAACTGCCACTTTGCAATTACAGTTCAAGCAGCAGGAAACAACTTCCTGCTTTTTTCTTAGCTGCAGATAGCTCGTTGGAAGGATGCGAATTACATACTCGCAGGGTCAAAACAGGTTTTCTTGTGACTATTTGGATTATCTTAGTGCGAAACTTAAGCCAACTAAACAGTAAAAGTATTAAGCATTAGATGAAGAATTGAGACATGACGTTTTATATGGAGTCCCTACCTATTTGAGACTACAGAGTTTTCCCTTTTAGCAGCTGGGATTCTAATGTAAACAGACAAAATGCTTTCATTTCTATAAAAAATTAATGGGAGCAATTGCATTCAGTCCTCATCTTCCCTGTGTGATTAACAAAATAATTGTCATTCTGTATCAAATATTTTGGGTAGGTACCTAGAACAAAAAAACCATTTAGTACGACCAATGCTTACGATGATGGACTCTGTTAAGATAGCCCCTAACCCATTTTCAGCCTTTGTAAGCTTCAACTTCGAAAATTCAAGATTTTTAGATTTTTACTGCCTGTAGGAAATTAGTAATAATAATAAACGACTAACACACACTATTCTGTTGCATACTACATACAAAAGTAACTCCATTTTTGGAAGAAAAAAATAGATTTTATTGGCAAATAATGAGACTTTATGATGCTTCATCACTTCGTTCTAATATCCCTATATATAGCAACATTCTATTAAATACAGGACTCAGAAAGGTAGTCACTAAACCTCGAAATAAGTAATTTGACCAAAAAATTTAAGACCTTAAATTTTTTTACACTACAATAACAATAAAAAGGTTTTGTCGCATGTGCATGTAGCCATCTGAGGACAGCTAAGTGCTCTTGTGAACTACTTTTAAACTGTTTGTCATTTTTAGATTTATGGTAATGGAAGTCGTAAAAGCAGTATACATTAGGACAATTAGAACAGAAAATGCAATATGTTGATATCTGTAGGTGGAAGTTGAAATAGGACATTTCCTTTTAATTCTGCATACTTTATATATTTATTATTTACTATTACGGTGGTACCTACTTAAAAGTTGCTATTCATCATTTCATCAATACAGGCGCAGATCAATTTTAGAAATCTTTCATGAAAACATTGAATAGGACTTTATGCCTTGAAAATTAAAAAAATATTGTTAAAGGATTAAAACCCCTAAATAGACTGCTGTACCGGGAAAGGTTTTTCATGAAATGGATACATATACAGGGTACTTCCATCAAAACAAACTTTTGCATACGTGTTAGACTGTTATAGCTCCGAGAGTTAGCACAATATTCGTTATTTCTATTATTTACTCATTTGTGATGCTTTCATATTTTGCGATGACTACAGATTATAAACCACTAACTTTCATAGTTTTGCTAGTTTTCCCGTTATATTACTAAGCCAGCCATATATTATGGATCTACTATTAATATAATTTAGCAGAAATTATTTTTGCTCTATACAATTTCCATTTACCATAATAAATGATGTAGAAATGAATTAAAATATTTACAGGACATTAATAATGACTGTAATTTAGATCGACTGCTAGATTCAATTGTAGTAAGTCAATTTTTCTTAGTCATTTTAGTTTTGTGCTTTTATTTGTGTTGGATTAAATAATATTTCATTGTAGTTTTTTCACACGTCTATGCTTCCTGTAAAGAAAACTGTAGGTTACTATAAATAATGATAGAATATAAATAATATTTTGAGTGTATCAGATCAATACACAACTTGAAAGCACTGCTGTGACTGCTCATATAACTCTCAGAAATAGATTCGAGCACTAAACTTCATTTTCATATTTGTTAATTAGAATTATCGGCACTACGACAAGAGAAACATAGAAAGGCGGTCAACCATAGAAAGCCGCCGTGTAGTATAATAATAAAAATATAACGCAAAGCCATGGAAAGTACCTCTTTGTGAATTCATCAAGCCATTTCAGATAACTAAATGATATAGCATTAACCTTTCGAAACAGCAATTACTTTTTAGAAACAATCGCATAACTACACATGCAAGTACAAATTTTCTAACATTCAATAATGTTTGGCATAAATAAAAAACTTTTGTGCTTGACACTTGATGATAAATTACTAAAAAGCATTTCAGGCTCAGTACCTGCTTCCTTAATCATATAACAGGTAAAAGATAGCATATTATATTTAGGCGTAAGAAATGGGCATGGTTGTGGGGCATGCAAGCAATGCGTGTGACTTGCGCTTAAATACGAAATTATTGGAAAAATACGCAGATTTATGCAGCTTAGTCAAGTTTTAGGAAATACTGCTATAAATAATAATCACAATATGTTACAATGTTACAAATGACATTCCTTCCACCGAGTATTATACAATACAAAACGCCATACTGTCTGGAATGACTTACGTTTAGGGATTGCACGTAGTCAGAATTCTAAATTAAACTTAATCTGGATAATAGAATCTTAAATAGGAGCCCTTGTGTGTTCTCAGTACCTAAATTAAATATTCTACAGCTATATCCATAGCGTGTAAATTACACTTTGCGAGTGCATGTATATGCATTCCCTATTAATAGCAACTACGCATTAATTGTTGAGGGATGTTGCACTAATCCACCACGCGCTACAGTTACGTTTTACGTTAACTAACTATCTAGCTAACTAAAGACTCAAAATTACTTGGTGGAGGAAAGCTTTCTTGAGGCATTGGCTAATAATAACATAAAACTATATTTTGAGGCTGACCTGACCTAGACGTATCCTTGCTATAAGTCCCAATTGTCCGTCTTGTCACGTAGGCAAATAAGTCCTTGAAGACTTTAGGCTATTTTCAAAGCAGAAAAAGGATTCATCTGTCTAAAAGGAAATCCTTTGCCTATTTGTCTTACCACAGAAGCTCGAAATCCACTACCCTTTGACATCACGTGAAAGCATCTTAAAATCTGGTTTGCGACACTTCACTCCAAACATGACGTCTGTCTTCTGCTCAGGTTTCCCAAGCTACTAACTGTGGCTGTACATTCGTCCTATGCATGGCGCAACAAATATAAATGTATACCTACAGGACTTAAAGTGGTTTCGAATGCGAAGAGAAATTTAAGCAAAGGCTTCCCTAAATAATATACTGTACAATAGTGTACAATAACATTTGTTAACAATTGTCGTAATGAAGGCCAAGAAATGCTTATACTAATTACATGGAAGCGGAAGGAAGGTTGCATCCCACATAAATATATTTGAGTGCCCTACCTAGAGGAATATGAATACTACTCCCTCCAAATCAATTGAAGGAGCAGCGTCGTTTCCAGGAATTTGGTCGAATTCTTAATTTTTCTATTGTTCAGCATTTATCTGTTTTAGGTGTTTATATGCTACATAGTTATTCATTAAAATTGATCCGTTCCATTGTAGCACTAGGAAAGGGTAAACGGATGTGCAAAATAGAAAATCTACCGATAGGTACCTCTTCAATATTTCAACTACCAATATGATAATGTGGAAGTTTGAAATACAAATGGATATAATTCTGGAAAATTACAAAATATCTAGACGTTCATTGGCCACACTTTCCGAATTTATTCTATGTGGGTAATTTCCTATCACACAGTGCGTTTTATTTAACGCGATATTCCAATCCATAGTAAGAAGTGGGGTTTCACATTATCCTCTAATCCTTTATGTCGACGAAGGCCACTAAAGAAAGGCTTTCAAGGAACATTTGTTTGATTTTAATATTGATAGCAGTTTTCGGTTCACGGTCGAGCAATGTATTCTGATTTCGTTTATGAATAGTTCATGTGAATCCATTTTCTGTGTGGATTTTTGTAAAGATGCCATTTAATGGAACTCTAAAACAATTGAGAATGACCCTAGAATAATTGAAAAAGATCCTAAAAATATGTAGAAAGGATAACTAATGAAGAGGACCTCAGAATAATTTGAAAAAATACGTAAAAAATGGTAAAGACCATAAAAAAATGGTCAAAAGTTCCGTTATCATTACTAAGAATTATTTTGATTAAGATGATGAAGCAAAAATTAATGCAGTCAAACTGAACGAACGCGATAGAGATATTTGATAGATAAAGAAAGTGAATGAACATAGGTACACATAGACATCGGAGGAGGAGAGCTTTGGCGACTCCTGTTGGTCGTCTTTCATCCTTCCCCCTTTTTCATTTACTCGGACGTTTTTTTTTCCTTCCTCAATAGTATAATATTATAACCTTTCCTAATTTTCTGAGTCCAGTGGCTTTCAACTTCTTTATTTTCTTCTTGTTCACTCTTAAATTTGTGTCCAAATAATTCAATTATTTTAGAGAAAATGAAACCATTATCAACTATTAAAACATAAACACATTAAATCTGTTTTATTTATCGTCGTAATGAATTTTGGTTGGGGTCCCTTTCATAACTACCCTTTCAACGGTTGTTTTAGAGTCTTTTTAAGTTATTCTTGAGTTCTCTTCATTAGTTACTTTTTCCAGAAATTTTTAGGGTCTTTTCAATTTATTGTAGGGACTTCTTTATTAGTTATTTTTTCAACAAATGTTTAGGGCCGTTTTAAATTATTCTAGGGTCCCATTGAAATTAATCATTTTTGTAACTCAAAATCACAAATAATTTGGACAAGACATTAGTTGTAGGACTATCATAGTGAAGACGATGAGAGTGTACATTTGTTGATAATTTCATATGTATCCATTTATGCTCCTGAAATTAACTTATAATCGTATAAGGTAATCGTTGTAATATAATATGTTTCATATATATCTATTTCAAACCCCAATATTAATAGTTACTGTGTAATACTCTAATTGATCGTGTTAACGTTTGGATGTGTGCTAAATGAAGCTGTCAGTATTTATTTAACTCGCAAGCTCTGCAATGTCTTTCTAAGAAGATAAAAATAGACAAAATTAGTGCTAAATTTTAGCAGACACCTTTTCAAAAGTGGTCTTTATTGGAATGTATACAAAATGATTATATTTACGCCATTGAAAGACATTGATCTGGGTTTCTGCAGCTACCATGCATTTAGGTAGCCATTGTGCACTACAATATTTTCTGTTAAATGACATTGTCCGTAAAGCCATTTGCAATGATAGAGCGTTAAGCAGTCATTTTCTTTAAGCGATATTTGCCGATGCAATACGGCCATACTAATAATACTTACGGACATTATTCTATCCCATTACTGCACTTATTTTGTGTTGAATTGGATGTGTAATATAAATAGTGGGGCATTTATGGCAAAATGTTGTTCTATTGTACACAGAATCCAGTGCATAGTAAGTTTGACTGAATATGTCACTCTAATTTCTGCATTGCAACATTTGCAACATCACTTAGTTCTAAGTAGCATGCTGCATCAGTCAGAACACAATTCTACTCTGTTTGAAGCACCTAATATTAACTGGCATCCCAAATCTAAAGTTTCTACAAATCGCACTCACTCAGTCCCACAGAGCCCAACAATATCGGACTATCATTTCCTTCTCTTGGCGGATATAGCCATTGTAATACGCGTATTAGAGCGGATTAGTTTTGCTGGTAAACTGCTACTGAGCTACATAAATGCACTTTGCGTTGTGCAACAGAAAAAAGATCAAATAAGAAACAACAGGACATTCACATTTTCCATCAACTAACACAGAAGAGTCAAATGAGAAAGGGACGACGAAAGAAGGCAAAGGAACACATAGCCAACCACTTCACAGAGCTAACATTCCAATTTAGTTCTTATAGAATATTACAACTCAGCTTAGTCAAAGCCGTTTGCCTGCCTTCTTCTTAACTATGTAAGAGAGTATCAAGTGTGTAGCTTCAATTTCAGCCAGTGAAATGATAAGTAAAGTACTGTTCTCGAGATTGAGATTTGTGATAGCATTATGTGTAGTTAATGCTAAAGTAAAAAGAAACCAAATTGCATCGATATGGGATGAGATGAGATTATAAGATCCATGGGCAGTGCACGTTTATAAATGACTTTTTAGAATACGCATGCAATAGGTGGTAAAGGAGCTTTGTGTCTCATTGTTATCAATGGGAAATAAGTTGTACTTATTAATGCTTGATGCCACAGCAATGTTATTAGCACGTGATGGTGCACAATGTACATGTATATATTATTCGGAAATGGAAATTCTATTTTTAATGGGAATTGTATGACTACATGACTGACTGACTGTCTAATGTGTCAAAGTAATTACGATAGTAAGTAGTGGTGAACTGCATGGTGCACATTTTTATATTCCGTTTCCGTCTATCGCTGTCACCACCGACAACTATTCATGAAATATTGATGCAGAATCTAAAATCGACTTCCTAATGTCCAATTAACCGTGCATATAACATATACTAATTTTACACGTGCTTTTTACGGAACATATTATTTTGCATAATATCAAGAAATAATTATTGCTACACTCATCACTGTACATGTATGTAGTGGCTAAAATAATAGGGACCGTAAGGATCTTGCAATATGTCAAAACTGTGTTAGACACTAATTAAATTACAATATTTTTTGGCCATTTTGATCGCTATTCAAATTTTGCTGGCTAAAATCTTTTAATATCAAACCCTCCATGTTCTTAAATCCTAGAAACTTATCATCCACTTTAAAAAACGGAACAGAATAATTTTTGAAGATGAGAAATATTTTCCCTGACAAAAGTATCATTTTGAGATACGTGGATTATAACACTGGAGGCCATACTGGACTTTTTATTTTCTAAAAGAACCTACACAAAAATGTACATTCATTTTAAGTAATTGAGAGTAAGGTCAATAACTAATAAATTGCAGTACTACATCTTTGCATTCATTTAGGTTGGTGGTTGTGGTGCAGTATGTCATGAAAAAATGGTACAAGAAAATAGCAGACCATAAAATATGTAGCAAGTAATTATTCACCTATAAATACACATGTCATTACAAATATCGCCTGCATTTGTAGCGTACGAGACAGTAGTCAGAAACACAACGGTAGCTAGAAATTCTACCTGGATAGAAAAGAAAGCCGAGTCGGTACATAGAAAATAATTATATTGGTCTAAGTGTAACATGCCGGATTGTCAGACAACAATGAACGATGACATTGTTAAAAAACATAAGTAGTAAGGAGTTGACTGTGTGTACACATATTTATGTGTGAAAAGGGTTACGTTTACATTTAATAATGGTTAAAAAAAAGTTTAAAAAAATGTATAATGAGAGTTTTGGGTGTTTACTTGTCTGTAGTGTTATTCTATAGAAGATTAGTAAATGAGTATGTCGTACCTATTCATATTTTAACATTTGCGTGCTTTAATGATTGACTCTCAAAAGGCTCATCTTCTAATCAGAGGTAGAGTCAAATTCTAGTATCTAACCCACAAAAGCGTCCTGCTGATTTTACCTAAGTTTAGTTCGTTAAGCAAGCGAAACTACTAAAAAATGTCTACTTTTTATCTAGGCATATCATCGCGTCTATAAACAAAATGCATATTCATTGCTATAATATCACGCTAAGCTTAACTCACTATTGTTGTGTCCCTTTATTTAGTGTCGTGTACTACTTGGCTTCATTTTTGAAAACTGCATTTTCTAAAAGTATTCCTGAGTAACTGAGTATGTGTACTCTTTCCATCTATGCACTTCAGGACATTCAGAATGTACACATTGCATGCATTATAGTTACTACTAAATTCTATTTAGACCTGCTAGTTTCCCTTTATCTTCAGCTACACACAAAGAGTGACAGAAAATGATAGTGTACATTTGTCAATGGAGGCAAAGTGTATATAAGGAAAAGAGTACTAAAATGGGTAGCATATTACAATGAAGAATAGAATGAGCTGAGATGAGAGTGTCTTATGTGTAACTAATTTTTATTTTGGGGAGGGGAATTCGGCTCTTTTCCCCCCTTTCAATATTGTACTGCACTTTAGATTGTTTTAGCGAATTTTGTCTTTTTGAATTAGTTCAAATTGAAGGGGGTTAAACGAACCCTTAGTTTATTTCGCCAATGAATTCTAAGTAAAAAGTTACCAAGCCATTTAATAAGCTGTACAATCGCACGTAGATAAAGCAGATATGCAGAATCATCAAATCACTCACGGTTCGTGATTATCTACAATTTCATTTCACAGAGCCTGGTAGGCAGGGATTCTAGTCTAGGCCTCCTTTAAAAAAACTTTTGTTTTGGTTGGTTGTAGAGTCCGTTGTGTGAACTATTATGTATCTATGCGTTGAGGGGTAAATAGCATGTGCTCACAAGATACCTTTTAATACCAGTAAGATTGCATACCTACTTACTACTGATATATGCTAACTAGTGCTAACTCATTAGTAATTATTATTGTATCAACAATTTGTGTATCTAATTATCTCTTCGCTGTAATATTATATGATTTTGCTACGACATACGTCTAGCTTTGTATGGGCAATTTAAAATGGTTAATACCTGTGCTAATGCTAAATGTACAATTACCTGTTTCATATATATTACTTAGTTATTGGCAGTTAATATTATATAGGTACTTACCTACTTAATTTCATACGCATTTATTCCAATATATCATGTGTATTAGCATTTTGCTCATTTAGCAATTGTATGTTTACTGTCGTGTTATTAATTTATGTTGGTAAATACATTGTAAAATTAAGTATGGTAATAATGGAGTTAAGTATGAGGCATGAGAGGGAAGATCTGCATGCACATCACATTATTATACGTTCTAGGATAATGTGGGTATTCAGTCTGAAGAAAAAACATAAAGAGGCGTACCTACGTACATAAAATTACTAAGTGTACTTAGTGACATGTAAATAAATCTACAAATATTTAATAAATGTAGTTTTCAACAAGAGAAAGAGGACAACTGAACGTATTATTAGTTGCTGCTGTTGGAATGTTTTCCCATGTACACTTTATTAAAGTTATTACTGTTACCCTGTCACTTATTTTATCGTTATCATTACTTCTTGTTGGTTAAACAAGAAGGATAGTTTGTATTTGCGTTGGACTACAAAAGTCGCTTGTGCTCATCATAATTTTCTTTTGTTTCACACAATACCTTGACTTTTCTAAAGATGCATGTCTTGGAAAATTTTATCATGGATTTACTCAGGAGGATTAAAAAGGCAAGAGTTTCTCAATCTAATGGAGAAATAATTTCATAGCCCTTTAGATATAATAATATATAGGGATAATCAAATTAGAGCTAGGTAATATTGGTTTATAGTAATCAGTGTGTATATATGGTTGCAAATTTACACACCTACTTAGAGCTGGTAGAAATAACAGTTCAGACAAAAGGTAAAATTAGAGATACTAGAGCAGAGTAGTAGGAAGCTTCTGTAACGCAACTGACAGTATTGCCTACTTTAGAAAATCACACACCTACTAAATAGCTAGCATAATATTATTATATGGAGTGTGCATTCTCTTCTTCGTTTTCATTTTCCTTGCACTAAGAGTCTTTGCGAAGAAAAATGCTGAATGAATTCATTGTGTTGGCCAGGATGAGCGGAACAGAAACAGATAGTCGACTCTACATTTCTTTGATGCAGTGAATGTAAGTAAGGCATCTTAACACAACACACCGTTTGGTTATTGGTTACCATTTTTTACTGTTAGAGAGGTCGATGAATGCTGCTGCAGTTAGTAACCAAGTAACCAGTCACTCAATGTATATGCTCAGAGTAGAGACAAAACTTATAGTAACGCAACAATCACTCTTGGTATTGTTGCACATACATATCCTGTAAATGCACTGCACTGTACGTATACGAAACCAGCTTGTACATTATAATATTATATTGTACCTTGCTTGGGTTGATGTTAAAGCTAATAGGTTTAGTTAGTTAGAGTCCCAGTAAACTCGTACTCAAAGGAACTCACATTCTCGGCAGGGCTGTTGCATGGCTTTAGTTGCATTAGATTAGAATGTGCCTACCTATGTAGTTTGGTAAAGGCGAGGCGAGGTCCTCCTCATCCCATGTCTCTGGCTAACCATCATACTTCAAAAGTTATCAGTCTGTCTTGGCAAGTAATACGGTACACGAGTAAGAGTAACACGAGGCAATTCCTCTCCACAACCTGTGAGAACTAAACTGACATATTTTTACAATTGCCACAATACACAGTTCGGAAATCGTTCCCTTTTTCCTATTAAAATTGGGTAATTGTGTGTGCGTAAGTGTAAGCGAACTTGCTCAACGGATAAAATAAAATTTTCTCAGACACTTTTTCATATTAACTACTGTATTATTGACTATTAAGCATTGTCATATGCAAGTGTGCACGAGATTTATTGGCAGATACATAATAATATTCACCTGAACCACGCTGATAAGTTTCTGCCCTGTCTCCAATTCACACTTGTGAGCAGTTTATTACATAAAATATGCGTAATACATATCACGAATAAGATTTTTCTGACAAGAGGCTTGAAATGGTAAGACTTACTTGCTATTATTATTATAATCATTCTATTACACTTGTATTTACATTGTGTTAGCAGTCTTGCAATCCATAATAAAATGTCGTGTGCTGCGGTTTTAACATATTGTGTACGTGAGGTCGCCATCTAATAATAACAGCTCGACAAATAAAAAGATATGAGTGTAGTGCATTCTAAATGCATGCATAATATTAAGTCCAATTAGATTTGCTTTTTATATTGCCCCAACTAACTGCATCTCTTTCTCTCTGAGTACTGTTCTATCTATCATTCTATCTACGAGTTACATTTACATGTCATCAGATGCCCTAAAGCCTTCCATCTACTAAAATATCAACACATTCTAATATTTATTACTTTTTCATAGATTGACTGAGAGGAACTGCATACAAAGTTGTCCCAACATTCTCTCCGTAGAATAGCGACCTACCAGTTCAAGCACTTCAACAACACAATGAAAAACTTGCACGGCTAATAAAAAGGAATTCCGAATTTAAGAGCTCAACTGAAAAACCTCTCAAGTCCACGTCCACCGCACCAGTCTCATTTCTCTGCCCTGCACTGGTTTAGTTTTACATTTACTTTTTGTGATTGTGAATTGATTGCAGTTAGTGCGGGTGCGGGATTTTCTCTTTGTGCATCTCTTCAACGAGTTAAACAACCACCACCAAGGATTTAAAAAATATCTCGAGATCAAATGTAAAAAATACTTTTAGTACTGCCCAAGTGATTTTCGATAGAAATTCTCAGCTATCTCATGCAGTTGAGTGAGTGAACACAAGATCGTTTAATAGGCGCTAAGAAAAAACTCAGTCAGAGAAGATATATTGCTGTCAGTTAAACAGCTATAAAAATGAATAATTGGAACGGAGTATGGGCAACTTCTTTTCTACTCTTAGGATGTCTGCTATCATGGAATGAGGTCAGAGGCCACGGTAGATTAATCGAACCGCCGTCACGTTCATCTATGTGGAGGTAATGCCCGTTATACTAGTAAATATGTTTACAAATGTGGTCTGGTTATCTGTGATATTATTTTGAGGCTTACCCTTCATTATCTATACCTACAATAATATTCTATGCTATTTCTAATTATTATAACCATTTTTACATCAATAATAACCTTTAACAGCAATACAAATATCAATTGCTGTTTACAGACAGAGAGAAAATTACACATTCTTGAAATTGTACTATTTAGTACCTACATACAAAACAAAAGGCTCTTTCAGTACTCACTATAATATTCTCATTGTCAGTGTCCTGACGCTTTGCATTCAAATAGTGCACTATGTCTAAGATAAATTTAAGCAGTAATTTGAAAGATTAAAATGTCTATTTATCTTTATAACCTACAAGAATGCTACAGCACTTGAGATTTAGAGACTTTCTTTTCGTGTGTAAATAATTTCTCACTTTTATATTACTTCTAATATTAATAAACTTCACTCATTTTCAGAAGTGTTTTTCTACATCCTCTTACACTTACTTTGTTGCATGCATGCCTTTAGGTACATAAGGTTATTGTCATATCCTACAGAAAGTAGACAGGAGAGCACTTTTGCCTTGTGTAGTAACCAAAAGATAGGATTGACAAGAAATGCATGCTTTACCCAAAATCTATTCTTATATGTAGAATTTCTAATATTCAACTCAAACTTCAAACTCATTTACTAATCAATGCATAATATCTTATCCTGACGTAGGAGGTTACAGTTGAATTAAAAATGCTACATTTCCATTTGACTCATTATTATTTCTATAGTCATTTCACTAGTTCCAATTTGAACTCGTTTTAGAATTTCGAGATATTTTAAAACAAAAAGTACTACATACATCGGGAATAAGGATATAATTTTTTATTTTCTACACTGTTTCTTTCAATACAAGTAAATATAAATCGTAGGGGAATTAATGCCCTTAACAAACTACCCACTGAGTTACAATTACACGGTATATATAAAATCGTTTTACGGTAGCTATAGAAATATATGCAAAATTACCGTAGGTATTGCTATGAATATTATGCTGCTAATAACATTATGTATACCAGTTGAGGCCTAATTATCTGTAAAACTGTGCAATTCGTGCACCGTAGTATCTCATGTTAGTTCAATTGTAATCCTACGCTTACTTGTTCTTATCAAAAATGTGGTATTAGCTTTCAACTTTTTTCACGCCAAAATGCAAGGAATTCCAATGCAAGGCGAGACAATGAAACTTGAGACACTCCTTTTAATTCGTAATAGAATGTTTCCATTCTTTTAGAACAGGATATTCTACTACAGATATTGTGAGAGAATAATAGTATGCTATACACAAACAGACAGTGTCATTCCATTCATTTACCAATTTACACTTGTGCTATACAGTTTACAGCCATCATTCAGTTTTGTAGTTTACATATTTAGATAGTAACTAGTTTCCTATCCAACTACAAAATGTTAAAGCGTGCCAAATCTATTTTCTAAGCTTTCCTAAACAATTCTACGGAAACAACGGAAATTATTGAGTTAGTGTCTACAGGATATAGACATCAAGTTAAGAAGCTTTTAATTCTTTCTGTCATTTTCAGTTCGCTAGGGAAAAAATTGTTTTACCCTAGCTTGAAGAATGCCACACACTAGTAGGTTGTTTTTCTCAGCATTCTGTTATCATCAAAATCAAATTATAATTGTCAGTGAGGAAGATGACTTCCAACATCTGGAATCCATTTAGCATTCTCAAGTTTTTTTTGGCTTCTTAAAAACAAAATACTTCCTCCGACAGCAAAAAATATATTGAATTATACTTATTTTAATAGCAAATTGACTTGATACTTATAAACCTTTCATATCATACCATTAAAGAAATAAAATCATTTTTGTAACTAAAAATGATGACGATAATTATTTTCGTGGAAGTAACCTAACTCTGCAAGATTTTTCTGAAATTAAATTCCTTGTTTGAGTTATTAGTTTTACATCTCGAGCGGAAACGCTAATTAATCTAAAGAGTATAAAGTAAAATCAAAAAGTGCAAATAAGAGAATTAAAGAGTATGTTTATGCTGATCTATATTACAAATACTTTTAAATATAAAGCGAGGAGATTTCCCTACAGAGTCATTTCAATTATATCAGTCAACGACACGCAACAAATATACACCAATTTGGTAACTCATTGGCAACAAAGCAAAGAATATATAAACAATGAAAATAATGAAAATTGATTGTCAGTTTCACAAGTCCCAGTGTGTCTTAGCAGGCGGTTGTGTATTTACTCACAAGGTGCTACAATGCAGAAATATAATAATGGTACAATTAGAGAGCAGCGCATAGAAATTGTCAAATGAAAGTATCTTAGCCAAATTTTGTAGCGGTGCTACAACAAGAGCCGAAACATGTGTATTTTGATAGTGGCAGGGAGCATTGTTATTACATAAAAATAAATAGCTGTTCACATTTAGAGTAAATAGTCAGCAAGAGTGAAGAAATGCTATTGCAAAATTCGTCACCTACTGAGCCATTGACAATGACAGCGAACTGCAGCAGTGGAGAAATCTGTCTAGTTCTTCCTTGCACACCAAGTAAATGACTAATTGGTGGATGACACAAGAAAACTTTTGAAACTCGATCTAAAACTCACATACATATGCTTTTGCATCCATCACATATTCACAACATATGTATATATGAACGATATGTGACCACAAAATTATTAAATAATAAAGTAGAACACGCGTGTTCATTTCCAATAATGTTTTACTGGGGCGAAGATCATTCTAGAATCCAGATCGCGCATTAAAGTGAATGATTTGACGTTTTTCTCGATATTTTTATAAACAAATATATGATTCCGAGGATTGCTAGTATTGAAGCAACAATGAAATTGATCGACATATGACTAATATGACGTGTGAGTGACATGTTCTTTAGAAAATGTTTGAATTCTGATTCCGAGTAATGTTCTGGTCCTGCCCTGACAGTTTTGTCAGTGCTGAGAATCAATATAGGTGCAGTAAGATATATTTGTTCTGCTTTCTGATGATTGGACTTGTAAGTAAATGATTCATAGCTCCAGTTACATCCAATGCATTCCTTTTTTAAATTCAAGATTATAACAACCAAGGTCGCATACCTAAGAGCTGACGTTTATTTTAAAGAGTATTGTTTTGCTGTTTTTGTCTATTTTTTCTATATAAAATAAATTAAGGGAATGGACATGGATGAGAGGCGATTTGAGACTTGCTAAGACTTTTCCCATTCATTTAATGCGGGCAGGGATGTGACTGTGACGCTGTGAAATATTTTTGGAATTTATTCAACTGCAGTTTAAACTCACACAGCTATGCTCATTTTTATCACTTACAATTTCCATTATCTCTGAAAATAATATTGGACGTGTTTTTTGAAAATGTAAGTTATTGCATATTATAAACATCTGGCGAACACGTAGATTCAAACAGAACAATTATTTTATACGGTGTATAAAAGGGTAAGGATTTTTTATTGTTTTTACTGCCATTCCATTTTACAATGTAAAGTTGCAATGAAATTGTATTTTCTGCTGTTCGTTACTACAATAGAGTGTGAAAGCAGAAGTTTCGTTGAAATTGTGGGTTGTCAGAGAGTATTTGTGTAGCTCTGCCTTAAACCTAATTTTGAACACAACGGCATGATACATGTATTGTATTAGCTAGCATTATATTATTATAACAGTAGAGCAATGCAGAAGAGAAGATTTCAGATTGGAAGTCCTATAGAAATCCTTAGTGTTCAAGAACACAAATTTAGAATGAAATTAAGTGACCTTGCTGTGCCTTTTATTATTAGTAGACAACTAGAGAGATATCCTTTTATTGAGGAGCAGTGTGCAATGCAAGAGCATAATAATCTTATCTAGCCTTTGTCTACCAACTGAACATCCATCCCTCTTTTATAATTGCAATGTACATAGGCAGGTAGATGTACCTACTTAAATGGTAAGTGTAACAGCGTAAACATACATCATTGCTGGATCTTTGTAGAAGTTATATTTGCATATTATAAATCAGTGACTTACGTGAGTATACACAACATATACAAAGCATACGTTATTGTTGTCATTGCCCCAAACTTTTTCAATGTGATGCAGAAATGCTAACTAGGTTGACAGGTAGGCTTAACGTAGTACACTGCAGAATTGGGTCACACCCATCCACTACATCCTATTGTAGCCGTTACGAACACGAAATACGAACGATGAACAAATAGCTCGCTTAGAACAATGTGTTAACAGTCAGTAGAGTGTTAAGGAAGGAGATATTATGATCCATCACTGATTTATTTTACATGCAAGGGAGTCAGTATGTGTTTTTCGATCCTGCATATAATTCACACCTTTTACTTGTTAGAAATCTCATGCGGACACTGCATAAGTTCACCCTATTTATATGCAACAGGAAATAGTAGTTTTCTATTTTTACATCAACTGATCCAATAAATGAAGTAAGGGGACAATGCATATGCGAGTAACCCACAAGAATTTTAAAAAAATTGCGACTCTCCCAATGGATCATTATTTGCTAAAATAATACGTGATCTTATAACTTGTTGTTATGCTTAGATTACATTCAGTTGACTAAAAACTGAAACAATACAAAAGTTTCATTTCAACAATAAACCAATTTCTCACCCTCATCGGCCTCATCCTATGTACTTACGTGCGTTCTCACGAAATATTATTTGACTTTGCGTTGCATTGCATTGGTTGTTGAAGTTGAGACAAGCATAAGGATTAAAGTTTACCCAACTAGGTCGAAGGGGCTCTTTCTGAGGCTATTCATTTTTTCGATAATTAAATCAGCTTAAAAATAAGATTATTTTTTGTAGTTGAACTGGAATTTCCCATGTAGTGTGTTTTAAATATAGGAACATACTTTACCCAAATGCATTAATTAAAACTTTGCTTCCATTCTACATGTATAAAGTTTGCTTTCCGTTATCCATTTCAATATATTGAAATCAATTAAAACTAATTAGTGTGATACAATTGTTATTTTCAGATATGGTTTTAATACCACAGCAAACTACAATGATCATGAGCAGTATTGTGGGGGGTTCGCAAGGCAATATCAAAAAAATGGTGGTAAATGCGGAGTTTGTGGAGATCCATGGGATGGTGCCAGGGTAAACGAAGCAGGAGGAATTTATGCTCAGGTAATAACTTACTACGGTTTGCCATATATACTATGTGTTAAATATTACAACAATATATATTATGCTAATGAATATTCGTTATAGTGTAGATTTGTAAGGAAAAATTATTTAAATTAGATAATTACGCTAATAAGCTTTACTGGTAATTACGACAAGTTTCTAAAGCAAAGTTTAAACAATTTTTCAGGGGATTATGGTTCGCAAATACCACCACAATTCTATTATCCGGATTAAGGTTGAACTCACAGCTAACCATAAGGGTTACTTCGAATTTCGCTTGTGCCCAAATAATAATCCCAAGAAGGTTGTAAGCCAAAAGTGCCTGGACAATTACTTATTGGAGCAAGCTAATGGAGAAGGAGCAAGGTATTTAAAATTGAGACATAAAAATATTTTATGATTATTATACGCAATTTGTGACCGCAGAGTACTACATAAAAATATCGTATACCCTGCGTATCATTCGTTATTTATTTTTCGTAACAGAATTTATAATTCAAGAACATAATAATTGTAAGCTGAGTATATTAATTACGGTACTAGTTACCCAATGTAAGTTAAATAAGTATTTTTAATTCATTCACGCGCTTCCTTTATTTTGAGGTTTAATATTTTTTTTGTATTTTGCATTTTAGTTTCTCTTTATTTTGTAATTTAAAATTACCAGTTAATTTTGCTGTATATTAAAAGTTGAAATTTTTTAGGTAGGTAGTGAAATTACTTCTCAATTGCCGTATACACCCTCCAGTATTATTGGGTCCCTTGTTAATTTAGAAAATACGGTACATGTATCACATTTAGGTGGGTACATTTATTGTGCATTAATGTGCAATAAAACTTGTATTATTAGAAAAACTTATTAACTATACAACTTGAATTTTATTGCAGGTACTTTCCAAGTGAAGGGACAAAAGTTTTTGAGTCAAGATATCTTCTACCAAAGGATATGACTTGCACACAATGTGTTCTACAGTGGAGATATATCGCCGGGAACAACTGGGGTCCTTGTCCCAACGGTAAGTTATTTTTTGTCCTTAATCTCATTTATATCTTGTCAGGTATTATAGTATTACGATTTGGAAGGAATTGTAAATGTATGAGATAAGTAATTTGAAAGGACCAATTTACAACTCATTTTTGTGTTGTCAATTGAAAATTTAACCTGCAGTAAATAGGGAGTGCAAAAACACTGCAGATGTTCCTAATTATGTAGATAATAATGAAAGGACTTTATTGCCATGAGTACATATATTAAAGCTACTTTAGAATATGTAGTTGGCACTTAGCCTCAATAAATATGTTGAGATCATAAAGTGCTGAAACTATTTACAACTCTAATTGTTAGATCATAATGGGAAGAAGCAAGGTGTTAAATTTTGAATGGAATTTTAAAATGAGCCACATGTTTTATTAAAACAGGGACTCAGGCGATCGGATGTGGTCCTCAAGAAGAATTCAGAGCTTGTTCTGATGTTGCCATTATTGATAGAAGTGGTCATGCTTCATCGGAAGAGGACGATACAGAAGACAACGTTGTTGATACGGGTAAGTTAAGTCGAGTCAAGTGAATGACCAAAAATAAATCTATCTATCGAATTCCTGAATACCTAAGTGCCGCTATTATACTTTTATTTAAGTAGTTTTCCTCGGAAAGACACACGCTGACTCGATGTGTGTGTATAATGCCCGTGAATTCGTACTTAAAGGCTTCGACAGAACTTTTGAAAGAGCTTACCTTCTAATAACTTAATGCCTTACACTGAAAACTGTCAAAATGAATTCCTTGGCAGACAATTAGACAATTTTTTTATTTAGGCTCTTTACGCAGTTATTATTATTAGTCTGACATTCTAACATGCCTGCTTCATTTAAATAGAACAAGTATGGCATGAAAGCTAATACAATGGTTCTGTTTTTTAAATGTGACTGTTGTATGTGTGTGTTCTCTTAAACTGATTCGGCACAGTAGGATTCTTTTCTTTTTCTTGATTATGAATTTTTGACTTTTCCTTGATAGGTACATACTTAGTCCAATTTCAATGACAGTTTTTTATAAATTCTTACACGATTTACATATAAGATGAGTAGCTAAGTCTACCCATACATTTCTTTCCTTTTTGTGTCCCTCTGAAGAAGGAACAATGAAAGAGTATTGACTAGTGACATTAGCTATTACGATGACAACCACTATATAGCAAATTACTGTTTTCTTGGCTTTCAGACAAATTGGAAGGAGAAGTCACCACAACTACGGAATCTACAACAACAAAAGCAACTGAAGCAGAACCTGTGGTTGGCCCTTTCTTTATGGCTCTGGTTGCTCTTATGGTAGCTGTTCTTCTTTTCGGCTCTCTGCTCGGCTGGTTCTATCGCAAGGAGATCCTCCAATTCACGACAGACACCATCGGCAAAATCAACTGGAAAATTGGAAACGCTGCTCACGGCCTTCATTCACAATCAAACAATACACCACCGGTGCCCCCTCCGAGAAATAAAAAATTCCAAAGTTTGCATGACAGTAATGGGCAAATGAGGCAAATCACTCCCGATGTAATATCCCAACCTATGCAGGTCACTATCAATGGACTTGCTGTTGAAGGAAACTATTGAACTTTTGACTGATATAATTTGTAGACTATTAGTACCTACATTTTTGTTTATACGTCCTTAAATGTTACCTGACCTGTGTATGTTGTAGATGAACGTTTTGTCATTATTTTTATGTTTTTATTGTGTGTTTGTAAATAGATATGACCTACAGGAATTTTGTACATTAAACTAAAGTAGTTTCTATTGTATACCTACACCTTTCTTGTATACATGTAACATATTGTTCTACTTTTTAGTGGCTTACTGGGTGTATATATTATGACGGATTTGTTTGTGATATGACTGAAAAGTTTTGTGTGTTTCTACCAAAAATTATGGATGCATAATATTGTATATTGTCATGGTATAACATTTTTTACTGAGAAGGTTTGTATTGTACAATTTAGTCATTGTAAGAATTATACTACATTAAGAAATACTTTTTCATTGAAATTCTACTCCATATTAAATATAAACATGAAATAAAACCTAGCTCATTTTTCGTACACTTTTTGTTACTCCTTTCTTTTATTTAAGGGAATTTAAGCAGATGAATATATTAAAAATTCACTCTAGTTCTCAAAACAATTATCTTGCAGTGTATTACATCATAATCGTATAATTTGAATATGTGGAATATAAATATAATTTTTTCATAAAATTGTTACTAAAGTAATAAGTCCTAACTCGTAATCATCTGGGTTTCCGCCTCTGATTCTACATACCAAACATAGCAGGGCATGAAAAGGGAAGCCTATTGACTTTTTGCCGTATTGCCTTTTTGCTTGCCCTTTTGCCTATGAAAATTAGCAAAAAGTCGCCTTTTTGACTTTTTGCCCTTTTCCTTTAAAATTGGACAATGCGAACACCCAATAATATAGGCTTTTCCAGTAAA
>JAAAYG020015969.1:0-14672 GCA_009936455.2 Tomocerus minor
ACTATACTCCTGCTATAAGTGCCTGTAGGATAGATGAAGTTCATACACCGTATATCTATATAGGTATGTATATACTCAATTACCAAAACTAACAATTATATCTATCATTTCTCACAAAAAAAACCGTCCTGAAAGTAAATTTTTACACATATAAAAATAAATGTTGTATAAAATAGATAATTATTCACTGCAGCCCGATCACTGGCTCAAATAAGTTGGCATTTATATGTACTTACAACTAAAACACTTTCGAAGTGCAGGTAGGTAATAAAGTTAGATACAATTCACAACAGAAATGTAATCAAACTATAATAGGAAAACCCGGGATGACATAAGCGTCCTCGGTTTCAGTAACTTTGTCGACCTCCAGTAGTCGCGGTCGTGGTCGTTGTTTAAAAATCTCCGACGAGCCACTGATTATTTTTTGAGCTATGATTTGACTTAGTTGGCCGTTTCTGCCGATTAGAACTCTTGGTCGTGGCCTTAGATGATTTCGATTGTGAATATTAAGGGCTCTTGCATTATGGTTGTGATTATGATTGTGAGAGTGCGCGTTCGGATTAGGATTAACAGGGTAAATAAAGTCAACGTCAAATGTAATGGGGTTTCCATTGGGAGAGCCCGGTTGGGCATTATTCTTCCCGTAATTATTTACGCTATTAGAAAATTGTGAATTGTGAGTAATGGATTGTTTGATTTGTTTATAGCTCGGGACGTTATCTTTGGTAATAGTAGTATAACTTGTAGCTCCTTGTCCTTGAGATTTTCCAGAGTCAGGGCCTGTAACTCCTGTAGCTGTTTTTACTAAAGTGCTGTAAACTAAAGGCTTGACATTTGCCTGAGGATTTGGAGATGCATGAGAGGATTTTCCAAGTTCAACTCTTACGGGAGGAGGATTGGGAACGGTTAACTTGTGATAGTAATTTGGGAAGTGACCTTTGATAACAGCATGGATTTTATTTCCCGTGGTTTCTTTGCTGTTGGTAACACTCTCTTCGCCTTTGTATTGATGATTAGTGTTAATTAGTGTAGAATGCAAAATAGGCGTATGAGAGGGCTTGTTGTAGTAATCTGTAAAATGGGCTTTAATTGAAGCACCTCCATTTTTGGCGTTTGATTTCGCTTCTCCAAGCTGGCTAAACAATTCCGTGTTTAAATATGGAACTGGAGAAGAAATTCCTTTAGCATAGTGAGTGGCGCTAGTTGGTTCGGCCTTGTAGATTTTAACGTGATTATGATGAGTTTCCTTAAGGGCAGTATATTTCTGATCATAGCTGCTGAGAGAAGTTCCAGTTGTTCCAAAAGGTTCTACAGAAGACGGACCTTTATCTTTTGAGTATTCCAACTTATTGTTATTGCTTGAAACAGAAACGGTTGGGATTGACGAGTACACGTTAACAGCATATTGTTCTTTGTTGTATTCTGATGATGGATTTAATGGGATTTCTTTGTATGACACTTTTGTCGGAAGTTGCTTATAAAGTGTGTAGTCGCTGATTATGTCTGGGCTGGAATTCTTGTACTGTGTCTGCGAATTTTGCTTAACTTGTGTTTGAGGATTTCTTGAGTATTGATTCGTTAATGGATTACTATTTAAACTCTTCAGTTCTTGTTTAGGGATGTAGTATTGGCTGTTGTGTCGTAATGATGGATCGCTTTTATACAAATCTCCGGAGGATTGAAACTGATTTGAATTAAATTGATTCAAAGAAGGATGGAGTTGACTTTCTGGATATTTTTTCTGGTGTTCTGGAAACTTAGGAATTTCTATTGCAGCTTTGTAAAACGGCTCTCCACTCACTAAATAAGGGGGATTCTTCTTTGGTTCGGAAGGTTTGTAGAATTCAACAGATTCAGATTTTGGCGATGTTTTTCCATATGATTCCCCTGATTGGCTTTTAGAAGGTCTACGATTGTAAACATCACTTGCATGCATTTCACGATCCGGAATATCATGGAGAATATCCGGTCCATACTTTGCATTGTTTTGGAGAGTTTCATCAGGAATATCATAAATTATATCTACCGTGTGTTTCTCAATTTTTGGAGGTTCCGGATCTGTTTTGTAGTCAATATCGTAAATTATATCCGCATATGTATGTTTGTGATCATGGTCAGTGTCATACAATACTGTTTCCGACTCGGGCTTATAATTTTCAATTGGAATTATATTAGGAGTGCTTTTATATTTTTCAATTTCGTGATGCTCATGGTCTTTGTGATAAACCTCCGGATGATCTTTGATTTTATCCGCTAAGACCTGAGCATTGGTGAAGGATCCAGGAGTACGGCTGTAATCTATAAGGTGAGGATCGTAGGATAATTCTGGCAAAGGAAATTCATGTTCGTGGTTTTCGTCTTTGTGCAAATGTGTGGAACTGTCATGATAAGGACTAATGTCGTAATAAGGTGGTGGAGATGGCTGCGGTTCGTGTTTATGCGGTTCTTCATGTTTATGTTCATCGTTTTGATGAGGATCATGATGGTGTGAATCATGTTGATGTGGATCATGTTGTCCTGGATGGTGTCCATGAGGGCCACGATCATGAATTTCAAGGTCTTCGTAAAGTTGTGGTCCGGTTGGCTTCAACGGAACGAAAATCGGTTCTAAGATTTAAATATTAGATTAAATTAACATAAAAATGTTTATTATTCAATTGTGCCAAATAGAAATAAAATTGTCATTTGCGACGATTTTTTTAACCTTCTTCAATTTGAATGGGCATTGATGTTGTCCTCCACTCAGTGGGATGATTGACAATAGGTCCAAAGCAAACTATTGCTTTAATGTCAGCGTGAGGAATTTTTAAAACAGTTTGTCTTCGATGAGCAGTTGTAAAGAATCTGTCTCTGATTACATCGGCTGAAAATAATCACGTTTACCATTAAAGAGGAACGTATCGTTGGAATTGGAACAAGAAATGAAAAACAAACATGTATTTTTACCCATTTGCATAATCACCGCATTAAATTTTAGGACCTCGTACTAAAGTTTTAGAATTACAGCAAAGACATAATAGTCACTATCAATTTACAACTACAGCTATGCGTGTATTAAGTTGGTACTTCTCGTAATTTTCCTTACATGTGTTATGTAGCACATGGTAGCTTTGAATTTCTACTATCTTTGAATTCATAATAAGAATTTGGCAATGGGGTAAAACATAAAATTGTTGCAATTTAAGAAGTGATAAAATTTTTGCTTGTTTGTACTACATGCTAAATCCGTGGTCATGACCTTGTCGTCTTATCGTGGCTGAATGCTAAAGAAATGTGTACATAAGAGTTATTTTATATTTGAAAGGTATTTGACAGTACGTTTTGGGGCAATAAACTAAATAATAAAGATTTCTGCGTCTTATCTGCATATTGTATGTAGAACAGTACAATGCAGTATAGTAGACTTTGAAGCATGCATTCGTAATAATAAGGAACGCGTAGATAAATGTCTATTCAACATATTGTACAGGTTGATGAATGAATCATTGACTTTAGCTATTCAAGCAGAATTCTCAGGGTTACTTATTGTGAGTTTAGGATTTTTATTCATATACCTATCATTAAGTAAGAATCTTTTTTGAATTTTTCATAATTCTTTATCTTTCTCGGAAAAAGTCACTCATTCAATTATTTGTTAATATTTTATGTTGAAGACCTTCTCATACTTTTACTACCAATAGGATTATGCATTGGTCATATTGAATGGCTCGTATAATTGTTACTTATGGCATAAATGCTAGAAATACAAATGTATTTGTTTAGCTATTAGAAAACTGTGGGTCGAGATTTTTAGTCATCAACCCATATAGCGGCAATGGGATTTGCAACCTTGATATTCGCAGATACAATGATACAAAATTCAATCAATGTATTCTGTGCATGCTACGGAACACTCAAAGAGAAATCTATCTTATTCTGGTAGTTCAAGTCAAGTATCTTAGGGATATCTCAATAAAGGTTGAAAACAAGATATGATTCAATTTCTCGACACATAGGCTAGCCAATAAAACTGAGCCTGTTCATCTAAGTATGTAGGAACTGTGGAGCTAGACCTGGTATAGTAGATCTATTCTGCCGTGATTTAGTGAGTGATGTTTTCGAGTACATAATATTATGCATGTCTACAGCGTACAAAGTACTTACACACTAACCCACCTAGGTATAATAAGTAATACCTGCAAAAAAAGCTGAACATCTTTGATAGGTCGTCTCAATGGAATAATAACATTCCGCGTAAGTTGTTTACAGGTACTAAGGTGCCTACTAGCTCTTGCTCACTTCTAAAAGCTCTTCTATTGCATACAGTAAAACTAGGTCAACTGGTTTATTCCTCTTTGATACTAATATGACCGTATTTCCTAATTTTGCATGTAATATGTAATTCATTCACTTCATTTCTCTCTGTCGATTGATTGTCTAAAATTGCTTCTGTACAAATGGGCTTGACTTACCATCTTCAATGAATTCAATGTCTCCATTTCCTCTTTGGAAAGCCCATCTAAATCCATATCCAAAGTAGAAACGTGTCCCATTACAGTGAAATTCAACTTGTCTTCCAACATACACAGGATCTTTTGACATTTTACGAAGTGTCATGATTGATTCTGCTGGTGGAGCCGTCTCGAAATCCAAAACTAATTTCAATCCCAAATGAAAATGTAAAAAAAAAACAATTTTGTCTCTTGAAGGAAAATAAATCACGATGCACTTACAGATATTTCCGCGATTCAGCAAATAAGGTTGATATTGAGTTATTCCAGGAGTGGTACATTTGAACATTCCCATATCCCCGTTTGGATCATCTCGGAGCTTCCACCCTGCACAACCTGTTGGGAGTGGTCCGGGATCTAGCCACTTACTAGGATCGTATCCCGCATTCCCTATCCGAGGTTCACAACGATCTTCGTCGAAACAAACACTTTTTATTTGACAGTCTAGAATTGAAGTGCATCCGGCCCATTGAAGTCTTGGGACATAACTTGTTCCGGTACAACACAACATTCTGTTATACTTGTAGTCATAGGAGAACTGTATTGGATATTTTTCATGGTACGGATCGTGGGGTTCATTGTACATTTTGAAACCTGCATCATTTCGTCAAATTATTTTCAACTTGGCTTTTTGCTAGATGTATGATAATGATAAGTTTCTGTATTTATGTAACGAAAGGACAAACCTTGTGGGTATAGATTAACCTTTCTTCTTCTGGAATTAGATTTTGCAGTACACATGTAATTTCCGTAAGGTTCTTTGAGTTCACGCATTTTTACTTTAAACCCTTTCCTTGGATTAAATGTTATCGCTGAGTTTGATTCTACTCTTTTGAATGTGCCCTGAAAGTATTTTTACATGTAAATCAAAATTCTCGAATTAATTAGCAGGATATCATTTGATGTCTTGATTTTACTTTTATCTCAGGGTTCCCTTTATACAGAGAAACTTCTGCTGTTGAATCAGAAACTCCACAAGGAATATAGGCCGTTTCTTTGTCCTCTGGCACGTACACGGTTTTCTCTGCATTAGTCAGCAGTATGTATTTTCCGTCAACTACATCAATATGAAAATAAAAACATGTTATTTCAGCGCATTATAATTGCACTTGAATTGCTGTACACCGAGAAGGGTGTACACTACACATCTTAAGATGAAAAGAAACTTCTGAAGAGAATAAGTAATGAGTAATGTAAAAATTCAAAGTTTCTAGATAACACAAAGTGAGTACTTATGTCTCAACTTCTCTCGTTTTCACACTAAACTGCACGCATCCACCATTAAAACGAACCCGTTTAATCCCTAAATCATATGATAATGGTAGGTATTTGTAGGAATATATGTCATCCATGAACATATATAATTTTTTAACATTACACTTGTATATCTATATATATATATATAGGTAGTGTATTAATGTAGAATTGTCTACAAAGGGGAGTCTTCTTACTGCCACAACAGAAAGAAGGACTAATAAATATCTACATAAATATCGCCATTCTAATTCACCTACCTTGTTTGTTTGTGTATATTCATATTTCACATTTATATTAGCTGAAGACATTGTGCTTGAAGTTTTGTTGATTTAAGTCCATCATATGTCTTTTTCAACAAAAGTCAAATCAAAGTAAAGATGCAAACAATTATTGTTTATCTCATAAATATGTTTAAGGAGACGCTATCGCAGTTTCACCTTTGTAACTTAACGAAAAGGAAGAATATACTTGTTTCTACCTAATTCACAAACCTTATTATACTTTCCCTTTTCACAGATTTGGGTATTTACTAATAACATTTTAATTCAACCTAGAAGAGTAAGAGTAAGAACTACTTTGTTGATGATAGTGTTAGTTATCTGGGAGTAAATTCCAAAGAGTAATGATACGTATTTGACATTTTTCATTGTTTAACGGAAATTCTTCATTCACGATTCAAACGGTTGTATTTAACTTTGAATTGGTATGCTTTTTCAACGAGAGAAACAAAGTTGTTGAGCTACACGATGGGATATTATAGCGTGCTTGACATACCCAATACGGATATATGTAATACTTACATATAATTAAAACTTTTCTTTGCATTCACGCTCACGAAGAGAAGAACATCAACGAGACAGTCATTGAATGAGTTGCTTTTAATACCTATCTATCGTCATTGAATAAATAACAAAGTATTTATCCGATATCGAGTTCAGTCAGGTGCATATCCACTTTTTGTTTTCAGAAAAAATGTTCCCTCTGGCAAAATATTGTTTAGGTGCCTACAATTAATAACTTTTATATCTCTAAGATAGAAAAATCATATTACAATGAGACTACCTCTACATTTGTAACACAGTAATTAAAAAATGTGACAGAAGTAGGTAATAGCTGAGCTAATTTACGATTTACGATGATTATAAAAATCCCTAAGTAATTGTACTGATAATCCTAGCGTCACTTACATCATCGAGTACAGTAATAACAGCTGTGATAATAACTTTAGTTGTCTTTGTCTCAGATTAATGTGTCTATGCACGCGTCAATTTTATTTATATTTATGTAAATATTGCAAACAATAGAATCATGTTGTAGATGAACGTGCAGAGAGTGCTAATAATTTTAAACAATGGTCGATTTCGTTGGATTTTTAACAGAAAATGGAAAGTTACTTGCCAGGAACAAAAACGTCGTAATAAATGGATATTTTTTCGTGTTCCGGAAGCATTCCTCTGCATATGTACCTTCCCGATTGAAACTCATCAAGTTTGTACATTAGCAGAATAGACTGGTACTGATAGGTCTTTATATCATAAAAATCCCTGAAGGATCTTCCAGCATCTGCAGTTGTGATGGGATTCTGCAATATTAAATTTAACCATATTTAACTTGTAGTATTCCTAATACTTAATTTTGAAAACAACTAATTAAATTCGAAAATATCACATATATTGTAAAGGAATAGAATATTAAATTGCAATTGTATGTTTTTAAAAAATCCAACTTACTCCTTCTCCAATGTAAGTCCATTGCACAGGATATGATCCGTTACATTGAAACATGTACAACTCGAAGTATCTCGTGGGTTGTGACAGTGTCACTGGAACATTAACTTTGTCTTGAATAATTTTAAGAGTTCCTCTATCGAAACTATAGAGTTCAACATGAGCTGAAGGAAAGGGGTAATGAGATTCATGATGATCCGATGATGACACAGAATGAAATAAAAAACAACAAACTAAATTCCACGATAGGAAATGATAAAAACTTCTGGTAAAATTACTATTTCTAAGATTTGTACTGGCACTAGCACTAGAACACCACACTTGTCTCATTTTCCCCATTTCAGTGTAGAACGGTAAATCCTAAAGTATTTTAGCACTTTGATTTGATTCAGCTATACACATTGTGTTTATTGGCGGCTTAATTGCAAGTTCTGTTAACACGATACACCAAGACGTAATGCAGATCTGCTAATGCAGTTTTCATTGCCCACATTCTCTTTCATTAGAAATGATAACAATACTTAAGTTTATGATACGGATACAAAGAGATCACATTATTATACCTACATAGGTATGTGGACTGTGTATGTTACAAGTTGTGTTCTTGAATGCAACTGAAAAGCTAATGCGTAACTACCTTGTCCTGTTCAGCCAATAACGACGTGAACCAAATAGGTTCACACTGACTAAAGTTTATTTAGAATCTGTTGTCGATGTCCATAGCATTGCCAATAGTACAGCACATAACAAACCATACACACCATAATTAAATATACTAATACTTACAAGATATACATGTAGAAAGTCTCTTTCGTTGGAATTAAAAGTGCCAGTAGAACTTTAGCTTGCTACATACCCCAACCGGCAAGATCATTTGTCAGTGAACAGAAAAACGAGTATTATGATATGTACAGATAGTGCTTGCCTACACACGTATTATCTTAACTATTAACTAGCATAGCATTTGTGAACTACTAACTGCACACCTAACTTACCTTTACTTTGCTCAGATAACAAATAGGCAAATGATATATCAATGCAGGTATTAACAATAAGTCGAGCGTATAGTTAACTTAAATGCACGCCTCAGGTGTTGCTTAGAACTTGCGTTTCGAAAACCCAGCATTTTTTAAGAAGCAGATGAGACAAGGAGCTATGAGTGCATATGAGTAACTCAATTTTTGACGTATGGAATTGCAAAGTGCATCTGATAATTTCAAGTTCAGTCATTATCCTTCCGATCAAACCATTAATTGATTTAAATTGCCGATTTAATGCAGATTTAATGCGAGCTTTATACACTAAATGCATTGCAAAATGCAGATACACAGATGAATTAATTTCGGTCAAGCTCACAAAGTAATTGCCTCCAATTTCTTGGCATACCATAAATCGTGTATAGAAAAGTGGGACGTACTCTTCACTTTCATAAGTTCCAAATAGCTCATGCATTAATTGCACACAAAATGTACAAAAACAGTTAAAATATTCGCTACAAAAAGTTTTTATACCTAATTATATATAATGTAATTTTATATACCTCCAACGCAATTTGTAATCGACTTGGGAATTTCTGTTTCTGAGTGATGAATTAATGCAAATGAATGTGGAAATAAAATCAAAACGGAAGCGGATATTATAATTATGGCACTGTGAATATAATGATATATTATTTTTGATTAAATTATTTATGTGCATAAAAATGTCTTCTTTCTTTCATAGATACAGACAGTAACATTGCGTAGTTTCTCCGTGAATACTATTACTACAGGAGCTTCGCAAATCATTTATCTAGCCATATATCTGCATATTAAAAGGTTATTCGATAAATGCGTCTTCATTGAGTAGGTCAGGATCTTCTACCTTTCATTAGAAACAGCAAGAACGTACTAACTGTTACTGGCTAACAAAGGGTTGATTTGGTCGTGGCAAAATACTTTACGAAAAGTAGTAATTATATAGCTGTACGCACAATACAAGTTTTGCCAAAGTCGTCGACAAACACTTTTACTTAATTGCTTAGTCTTCTTCTTCTGCAATGATGTAGAGATTTATATGGGCCATGTGGTTAGGCGTAAGTATGTAGATATGTTGTCTTTGTCTCTGTATATCTAATGAGAAAGTCAGAATTATTAAAGTATCTGTCAGACTTGACATGTTGACAACTGGTATTTCCTATCATTTAAAGCTTGTCTATTCCATTTGCAATTTTATCGTCTGGTCCTATTGTTGTTACTTTCTTCGCACATTCATTATGCACTCAATGTGGTACTAGTAAAACTTGTTCATGTCCAGACTTCTAGTAATAACCCAATGTAAAATGTACTGTCTACCAATTCATGCATATTAAATAGAGATCGAAATGCAAATAGTAAATATAGTAAAATAGATATTTAATTTTTATGTGATTTGTAGCAAGTACCAGCGTGAAAACAGCAAGCATTAACCTAATTTGAGTCTATATAATAGTTTATGTATAAATAAGTGCCTAAGTACCAGTAAATAATCAAAAAGTAATAAACTATGGTTAATAAATCAGCTTTAACCACAATTTGAGGCAATGTATTTATAATTACTGTGATCGTAGTGGTAAATTACTAATTATGTTTACAGTGCAGCTTAGGAATTTAAAACGAATACATAGAAGTCCATGGTTTTCTCTGCCACGCTCCTTGCCTGCATCAAATGTGATATTGAATTTTGATTGCAGCGTGTACATCTATTTTCGTTAACAGTTTGCTATCGTTGCAGGGTACATGAGATAAGAATTTTCGTATTAGTCGAAACAAAAGCTTAATCAGCTACAATTCATAATTTACATTTAGGCATGAATTTTGTTTGCCTACGGCTATATACATTTGAAGTAAGGAATCCGATTAGCACACATGCCATTGCATTTCTCTTTGCCACTAATCACAATGATAATCTTATCAGAACAGTAATAAAAATTGATGTTGCTCTGATAATAGCTATGTATGCCAATTAAAAGGGAGTTAATATGTAATATTTATTGTAGTATACACTGTAAACATTACACGCATATTCCCCAAACAAACTTGTGATTTCTATAGCAGACAGTGTTAAAAATTACACGTGCGTAGTTGTTCACCTGTGCAATCAAGCTACATTGAGCATGTACTAAAACGGCCAAGGCTTTCTTTATAATGAGAATAGATCTGTACCTACAAGTAAAAATAGGAACACAAACGTAAACCCATCAAATGAAAAGGAAACTAGAGATTTTCCATCATTTATCTTTTGCATTCTGAGCCACTGTCCCGTTTACTCCTTACCTACTGACAAAAGTTTTGCAGAGGTGAGATGAATTAAATTGACCATTTTATTATTGCAGTAGCTACAAAGGAGAAGACTGTTTTCTTACAACTATTTATTTTTATCTTGCTATGAACACAAAACTTTCGATTGGATGCATTTTTATATAACATTCTCATTTAATTTCCCCCAACTAACTAGCAATGCAATTAAAAGAAGATTAACTTCAAGTAAACTTTAATACGTTTGTTTAGATCCCATATTTGGACAGGCTAGTTCAAACATTTTATAGCCATTATGACCAATATTGATACGTAAGCACATTTAACATGACATATAACTACTGAGTACATAATATTAACTACAATAACATTGTCTGCTTTCAATGCTAATAAAATTTCAAATGTTAATTAACGTTTGATCAACATGATTGGCGCACTAGATGATTTGATATTTTGCAAGGTAACAAAGAGCAATTGAATCTCTTTTTGAGTGTTTTCGTACCTATACTATATTAATGATACATCCTGAGATAGTAGGGAAAATTGCTACAACGAGACTTTTATAACGGGGAATTAGTTCTGTTTTATTTGGAAAGGCAGTCAGATTTGAGCTGTTCTATTGCAAATAGAATACTTTGTCGAAATTATTATATGTATTTAAAATTCATATAATAAAGCCACACATTTACCCACTTGTCTAAAAGTGTAATTTTGGTAATAAAGGGATTAGTGTGTGTTGGTGACAAAGGGAAAATTGTCAAAGAGTGAAAATACTATTTAAATTTTTAGCCCATTTTCTTTTTTTACAGTGAATACATATTTTTAATTATTTATGGTAATTTTGAAGCAAACTTTGTATTTGGCATTACTATATTTCGTACTGGTTTACAAAACAGTAATGTTGTCAGCTGCATATAAAATATCAAATTATTGTACTATGTACCAATATATACTATTTTAAAAGCATAATACGTATCAAGCTACGTATAATAATATATGATGAAAATGGAAACCAAAGCGTATCAGTAGCATTCATACTTTATTTTATCTGTACACAAGGTACGTAGTACGTATAGCTACATTATATATTATATTATGTACCATTAGCATTACTGCGTTTTGTTTTAAATCAAGATTAATGTCAATATGTCATGTACTTACTAAAACAAGCCCTGAGATGTATATTTTGTAATTGATACTCAACAAATACCATAATACTTACAATTAGTAGGAGATGCGGTTCTATAACCAAATTACATAAATACCTATGCAAGTATTTACTGTTCATTGTCAATTGATGTTAATAATGTCTATGTGATCAAACGCATTGATTATAAGTACCTCATTGTTATAGGTGTACAATTATTATTAACCTAGCTCAGATAGTTATCTGGCCCAGTCATGAGTTCTATCGATGTACCTAATTATGATATCGTTGCTTATTATTATTATGATCAAAATCCATGGTAAGGTACAAGAACGTTAACTTGGCCTAATCAGTATTCAAGCCAATGTTTTTGCAATTCCCTTGTCTGCGGTTCCTGCCCATCGGTATCTTCTTTAATGTTTATTGGCATCTTGTAGCAAAAATGTATGATCAGGGCAAACATGCAAGTTTCTAATTTTTGTCCTGCCAGCATCGAAATCGTATAATTGCCATATATAAAGAAGGCGAAGTGCAAAAATGAGGGTAGGGAACTATAATATTGATATCAGGTTATTGTTTATGTGAAGTGGTCCACAAGAATAGAAATTCACGGAAATTATCACCGCAAACGATCTTTAAGGCGTGAAATTATTTTCACTTTGCTTGACATTGGTTAGCGGGAAGAAAACAATCCGTGCCCATTGAATTAATTGGCACTTAAATTTATAGTTTGGATGAAAAGCTCTCAATTGTAAACTAATGCTTGCCCTGCTACAGCTGCAGACTTCACCTTATCCTTAAAAATTATTTCACTTAACTACATGGAAGATTCATCTGTATTTCTATTTGACACATTATCGATTCTTTATTTTGTATGCTATTCATGTTCTCATTTCTAATGCTTGTGGTTATTAACTGTATTCATATAGTCGAATGTTATAATTACATTATTAATTTCAGTGATACGAAATCTGTAATAACTAATAACACCCGTAGTTGTAGGAAGTGTAAAGGAAGCAATGAAAGACTAGCGGTTTTCATCGTATTTTCTGGCGTGGTATTCCAGGCAATAATGCCCTACCCATAATTTTTACCTTTGCACTTAATTTTATGATAGATCTTGGAAGCAGTGCCTAAGTACGCCTTCTGAACTTTGGGCAACTTTTGATCACTATTTAAATCAGTTTATGTTTATGCTCATTGCAGAAAGGAGATCAATATGGGCACAGAATTCTAAAGAGGTAGTAAAGTTGGGATTTGTGCCAAGCAACCAGTGTGTCATAACTTTTGAAAAGTGGTACAAATGTAGAACCTAATCAAGCAAAAAACGAATGCATACACTTTACATCAGTTCTAAATTGCATTGGGTTGAATTGAATGAAGGTTTACCACTCACCTGAGTATCACTCTTGTGCTAAGAGATAAGGCAGTGCGACGTGATGTCGACACAGCACAAACATTTTTCAATGCATATGTTGTTCCTGAACCTTTTTGCTAGATAATTCTACTTATTGCAAAATAGCAAATTGCAATGACAATGGAATAAGCTCACCGAGCGGTGTAGCATCTTACCACGCTACTTAAGTTTATAGTATTTGCTATTTCGATCAGATATATCAGGGAATTGCCACAAGATGCAATAGCTGTCATTTTAAAGATTGTTTAGACGTTTGAGGTTCCATTAAAGAACATTAAACATTTTAATTTCTTATTATTTCATTGTTACTTCATGTTAAACATTTGCATCCCACATTTAAACACATGTGTATTTAGCGTTAAAGGATATTAGGGTCTATCTTTTAACAAAAACTGTTGGTAAAAAATGTTAAAGTAAAGCCGAATCAGTCGAGCATTTCCGGCGCATTAGGTGCCAAAATTGCAAAGCAGTAAATGTTTGTACGCTCTCACACACTGACACAAAATAATTATTGTGGGTTATTCGCATGTTCATTTTCTATATTTTGGTTAGTTATCCTTTGAAATGGCTAATTTCACAATAGCCCTTAGCAAAGACGTACGTATGTGGTATTTATCACTGCGCATTGTATTAACATTTTTACCCGATCGTATCAAGTACATATGAAACTATGAAAGTCAGAGAGCACTAACAAAGTGTCTCAGTTTGATGATGGCAAATCTCACCCAACACATTCCACGTCTACATTAAAATTCTAGAACGTGCCCTACGATAGCATCGCTAAGTTCAAGCAGATGATTTCAATTGGGCAAAAACAAAGTGTATACCTAACTAATCAACTCAAATCAAAAGCCGGATAGTAAATACCTAAACTCGTTGGGTCTCCTAGCTTGATTTGTTATACATAACTGTGTCAAATATCTACACACATTTCGGCCACATTAGACAATCTACTCAGGACTACGTAAATTGTATAAAATTACGCTGTAATGCAATGTTATTTTACCTAATATTGTATTACTAGCTTCTACAAAACTGAAAAGTTGACTTCAGACCTAGGTGGTTATGGCTAGTAAACCTGTTACACTATTTTATTGTTTGCATAACTTACAGTGTTTGTTATTCATTTTCAATAAATCTTTGCTTGCAGTTTTTTCTAGTAGCTCTGTTAACAAGGGCGTATTATTTAAGCTAGGATTATCATGAAATCAGCTTTAGCGTACATCGCCAGATGGCTTGTATTATTGTCTGCTAACTGTCTACTTTGACTTTGGCTAATGAATATTTCAATTAGGTTTGTTCATCCCTAGTACAAGGCAAGGTTTCAAAAACATTATATTTACCATCCGGTAAAAATGG